>ML813395.1:97322-110359 GCA_009831015.1 Picea engelmannii | reverse complement strand
GGGGGTTCTATGCTACTATTGAAGGGAATATGTTACATTTCATTGAGGAGTTTGTTGAGGCAAGGAATGGTAATTTCCTCACTCAAGCATTTTGAATCCCACTAGGCTAGGTGAAATAGGAGGGAATGTTATCTTGGGCTTATAACCTATTCAAAATTATCAACCAGGCCTAAAGAAATAAGTTATTGTGCCTTATGATATTATCAAATTGTATTCTTTGCTAAAAAAATGTACAAAAATTTATTTATGTATAAAGCTTATAAAAAATTAAATTAATAAATAAAAAACACATACATCTAAAAACCAGTAACCACAAGTCTCAAATTGAGAAGAAACCATATTTTATTAATGATGACTTTTTTTAGTTACAACCAAGTTCCTCTTTACAAACCCCTGCAATGGTTTGGACCAGAATCAAAATTAGAAGTCTAGAATGGTATTTAAAATTATACAAAGACAATTGGGGTCTGAAATAAAAAGACCATGAATGGAATAAACCAGATCAATCCAATCCACAAGCTCATCAAGTCTTGACTCTGCAAAATATCCTTAATCAGAACTGAAAATGAATTCAGAAATTCTAAATAAACTAAACAGATTGCCAATATAAATGAATGACCTTTTGAAGCATGTCAAAGGTCTATGCTTCCTAGTCCTTTCTTCTTTGTCACCTTCAGAGTAATCTTGTTTTTAACAAGAGGAATTAGCTCTCATGAAACTCAGAAAATGAAAGAATGAATATCAGAAATCTCACTTGAAACAAGAGAAAACCTTATCCGAAGTATCTCTCTCTAATTTCTCATGTCCTCCTTGTCCTTCCTTTCTTTCTTTTATTCTCCAAAAGGTAGTTTTCAATTAGTTCAAATACCTTTAGTTACTAAAGTTAAATAACTTTAGTTGATAATAGGACAAGTATATTTATGATAAGGATAAATAATAAATATATATAATAACAAATAGATGGGGCATTTTTGTGTGTCTTTATTTTTTTAATTTTTCAATCATTCCCTTGTTCCTCCATAACCATATCCACACATTATACACACATCATCATAAAAATATCTATACCAAAAATAGTTGAAATAATCATGCCCCATAATAATAAACACTTATGTCTCCCAAAAAAAAATTTAAAAGCATGATATAAGTTTGTCAATAATAATAATAATAATAATATCAGTTTTCCAAAAAGATATGTGCCTCAAAGTCAAATTGATGTCATCATGAAAATAAAATAGAGTCAAAAATAATATTTCATATTGGAAGCAAACTCCCTCGGTATGCTTCCCTATGACAAAGTTGCTCTATGTTTAATTAAATCTACATCTAAAGATTTCTTCTCTTCGCCCTTTGATATCTCTAGGTGCATGTCATCAAAACTAATTTTCCTCACACCATATTCAAGTTTGAGAGGTAGGAACTTGATGGTGTATGAGGATGTTTCTAAAGAATCTTAACTAACAAATATGGTAGGCCCCTTACCCCTACTTGGTTCTGGCTCAATAGAAAGGGCTTTATAATTTTTCGAGAGATGTGGGGAATGCACATGTGAAGAAACTGAAGAAACAACTTGTACTGGTTGTAAAGAAGGAGGTGGAGGGAGAGGTAATGATATGGTTGGCCAACAACCAACACTAGAAGGAGGGACAGAAAATGCATTGTTCCAACCATCATTTACTGGAGGCTGAGGCTGTATATGGGGTTGATGAAAGATATATGCAATAATCAAATGAGGCTGAAGATCATTAGGTTGAAGAGAGGGTCTGAATGGTGGCTGAGGGGGGCTGGAAATTTGGTTGTCCTACGAGGTCTAAGTAACCAATTTGAACTAACCGATTAAATTCCTCAGAATTCTCATCGAAGTAGATGGAAAATCTCATCCTCTTATTTCTACATTTCTACCTCTCTGCTAGAATGCATTGGACCCTTTTCCCATGTTTCCCCTATTTCCCCTGTTTTTGGAGAAATTATTGCCTCTGCTGAAAAAGCTCATATATATACATTCATTTGCAAATTATTACATATGTAAGACACAACATATAGAACATTTGATACAATTTTTCAACGTGATTAAATTTTTCTCTGAGAGTAACATAACCATGCATCATAAAAGAGAAATGAACAGAAAAAATGAATACAGTGACATTAGCACAACTCTACAAACACCAAAATCTTCTTTAAAATATGAAATATGAACTGAAAAATATTCATATGTACAGACCATATTCTTCTTAAAATATTAATAGGGAAGTGTATGGAGAAGGATATGTACATGGCTGGGATAGATGATAAAAGAGAAATGTCTTGCGAAAAGTGATAGTGTGACAGGAATGCATGTTACAATTGTTCAATATTTAAAACTTTAAAACATGCCTGTATGTTTTCATCATAAATCAAGGCATCTTTCAAACCATTCCCAATCATATATACATGTCATAAATCATCAAATTATTCCCATCATTCATCATTATGTTCTCCCTTTTCTATCTAACTTAAAGTCATTTATGTTGCATATTTTAATTATATAGACACGGAACAAATGGAAAATGGAGTTTTATGAATAGGATTGGAAAACATAGATTATGTAAAATTATGGTGGGATAAATGAAAGTCTAAATAATAATACTTTATTCTATCATTAACATATGACTCTAACCAATTAAAATTCGCGTATGCCATCCAAAAGTAGATCAAACTGATATGAGCAAATGTATCATCACAAGAAAATTTCAATTAATCATAATAACTAACATATACTTTCTATATTTGCATATGATATGTATATGCTTTTAATATTCATGCTCTCCCAAACAATAATCATAAATGATCGGAATGGCATTATGAAAAGCAACATTGATCCAAAGATTCACCATTAACTCCATACCCATATACTCCCAAAGTAATATCATTGATTGTTAACATAATAATTCACAATCAAAACAGAGTATTATGAATTATGAACTTTGATAAACATAACATGATCACCATAAAATGAGTGCATTTTTATCCCTTTTGGTTCAAATTATGAGCACGGCTTAACCCAAGTCAATTTAAAAACTACCAGCAAATAATCATATCCATAAATATGTCAACCCAAAACCATTTAAGTCGAGGAAATGAGACAAAGTAGAACAACACCTCGGATGGAAGAGACATCATCCAACATACATTTCAAAAGATATGGGTTTGAGCCTATTGGCTTCCAAATTTGATAGTATTTTCTTTTAAATGCTAATCAAATAGAAACTGTAAATATATAATGAGGACGAGTATATGTTCATCCAACATTTATCTATAAGTTCACAACCAACACCATGACTAAAAACTGATAGAATATCATTGCATGCTCAATCAAATCTTTGCCAGGAAATAATCATGAGGCCTTAGAGCCGACACTTTTACTTGACCCAAATCACATACAGGTTTGAGTTTTTACTTAACCAGAGCCAAAACCCAAAACAAAACTCTACCAACCCTAATAGTTTCAGTCAAAGAAATAAAGCCAAGTGAACAACATATGAATGAAAAAGGAATCAACCAAATCTCATGCACCTCGACCCAATTGATATGGTTCAATACTTTTGACTTCAACACAGAAATGGGTTCGACCCATTAACTTTTTAAAACAGTAAATAAAAATAGTTTGATTTCGTTAAAGACAGGTTGAATCTCACCAATAGCACAATTCGTTGAACCCGAGTTCAAAAACCATTAAATTTTTAAATCGAACTGAAGTTAGTTTCTCCAAATTATTCCCAAAATCAACACAAAATCTATAAACTACCAAGAAGAAGTTGGGTTCAAACTCTGTTCAATTTTCATGCAAACTAGAGATAAACCCAAAACTTTCTCTACCTTTAAATCTTTCTCGAACAATCATAGTAGATGGAAAGTGAAAATTGAAAGATAGAGCTCAACCAAATCTCATCGAACAACCGCATTTTTCTTCATTTTCCTTCCATAAATGACATAGCAGAGAAAGAAAATATTTTCATGCACACAGTATGATAACGAAATGACATAGCAGAGAAAGAAAATATTTTCATGCACACAGTATGATAACGAGAGACAAATTTAATCATAATAAGGACAAATATTTTGCAAGAGATGTGGAATAGACTCTGAACTCATACCTTGTCAAAAATACGCTTTTGTACTAGTGCAAGTGTGCAAGTGGCCAAGAGAAGTTACATCAACCATGAGGAAAAGGAGTTTCTCAGTAAACAAAGCTCGAGCTCTCTCGGAAACAAAAACAAATGAAATGATCCTCTAAAACCCTCAATCCAACAAGGTTATGAACGCGGGAATGTGGAGTAAATGTCCACGTCTCATCATATTGAATGCATGGCCAACAAGGATGCACTATGTCCATGCTCCATCACCCAATAAACATTTTCATTAAACCATATATCCAATACCATATACCACATTTAACACATATATGCCAAATCATATGATCATGGATCGAAACCAATGCTAATTGAGACTCAAACCATACGCCATATCAACCTTGTAAAGATGGACATCATTCCTTGTCACTTCATGTAACTAATCAAGTGATTACCCAAATGACATCTAGGGTTTATAACATCAATCAAATGAAAGTACCATATGGAACATGTTATCACGCAATCTATACTTTCCCAAAGCCTAAAGGAAAGTAGGCTTAGATTGACATAACATGGAGGTAACCATATCATTTTCACCCCAATAGGGTACCTATTTCTCTTTATGAGGAGGAAAACCTCACTTCAATGAAGACATCTGAGGACCTAGTTGGTTGATGAAGGAAAAAAAGATATGGTGAAAACCCACCCCTCTCTCTAGGTCACTCAACAGAAGAAGTCACTTGGGTAAATTTTAAAGGGACAAGGGAAAATGAAAGTGGTTTTGTATCTGCCATTTACCAATGAAACATCAAACGTTAGAAGAAACAGTTATAATCAATGACTTCTTAAACAAATTATGTGATGCCGGAACAAGTTACTATACAATAAAGGTGAGATTACAGTAGCAGCAATGTATCTTAGAGTTGCAAGTTATGATGACAAGGAAGAGATACAAGAGTCTTGCAAACTTGATAATGCTTTGTCACTCACAATTTTCAAGATAAATACAAGTCAATAAATGACTAAAAAAGGGTTTCAAAGTGTTTATAACAGCAACAATTCAATAGCTATAACAGCAGCAAAACACTTCAGAAAAAAGGTATTTTTCTAAGGCAATAACACACACCTTTAGCACTTAATGATAGCAATTTTCCTAGCACAAGTTTCTGGGTAGTTTTGTAGTTAGCATGGGCTGATAAGGCTGCTAACAAGAGGCTGTAACAGTGATGTTAGCATCAGCTTACTTAGTAGTTAGTAATCTATGATAGGTTAGTAAGTTAGTAGAGTATGAAGTGAAAGAGTTTGAGTTGAGTCTTGTCAAGAGGTAAGAGAAGAGGAATAGTTCCTTCAAGGGTAATGGAGTTAAGGAGGGTGACTTCTTCTAAGGATGCAAATAAATGATGATGCACAAAAGTATAAGAGGGAAAAAGTATAGGAGAAGTATTAACTTAAGTCCTCCTAGACTTTGACCTCAAGAGACAAAATGCTAGGGTGTATGTAATTATAGGCCCTAGCGCATTTCTCTCCTTAGCCTTTTATGGATTAAAACTTATGCAACAATAACCAAGTACAAAACCCTTAGAGTGATAGCAATTCATGGATCTAGGGTTTCACTAGTTACTAGATCAATTTAATGAAAAGCTTGGCAAATCAATAGTAAGAAAGTAGCAACTTAAGTTTCTTACTTCAAGCATTAAATACACCATGCAATTTCATAATCTTGTATGAGAAAATAAAACCATACAATAAACCATTCAATAGATGAGAAAATGCAGATTTTACTTGCACCAAGAATAATCATGAGAATACCATGCAAGATCACCATAAAACTTCCAAAATAGATCCAAGTTGCAAAAATCAGCCTTAAATAAGAGTGGTGCCTCACAATTTCAGCCAATAACCCTAATAGGGCGCAAATTTCAGACCTCGTGTCTTCAATGACAAGTTGTGATGTCAAATGAATGTCACTTTCAGCTTATTTATACAAAATTTAACCTAAAATTAATTTCATTTCATAATTACTGGGCCGACCAGGCCAGTTTTTTACACAAATTAAATCTAGACAAAATAAAATTAATTTGCATCTAAGAATCACTCTAGGGGTGATGTCATTCCCCTCTAGGGTGACGTTGAGCCCCAAGTATGGAACACTAGGTAGGGAAGGTGAAACGTTGGGCCTCCAAAGGCCTGAAACCCTTCCCACATGTGCCAATGCCTCATAAATGTCATCCAAGATGTTAAGACCAGCTCTGGATGATGTCTATGGTATCCATGGTTATGTCCAAGTCCCTCAAGGGCTAACATCCATGTGGGAAGAGCAAGGTCCCCTGGTTCTAGGTCAGCTAGGGTGCCTCCAAAGGCAACATCCTTCTTTCTCCCAGTGAAAATTTTTCAATCTCTTCTTACCCATGGTTGGGGTTTCAGCATCCATCTGTGGGATTTAAGCCCACATGAAGGTACGAGCGAATCATTCCCTCATGTGTACCTGTCCACCAGGCAAGGTCCTACAGAAACAACAAGTACGCCCTCCAGGGGGTTCATAAGTCACGGGGATCATAGCATGTAAATCACATCCAATAATTAAATTACCCAAACATGTGCATTAAACCCCCCTTAACCCAGACAAATTCTCAAAGATGTTATGCAATTTGACAAGTTAGGTTTGGAGAAGGTATCGGGGTGTCCTATTGGGATAAACTCTCTTAAGTTTGGGGTGTTTCCCAAGTGGGATCTAGTCTAAGTCATGTAAGTGTATGAAGTGGTGTGGGTTAAATATTTGGGCATGGGGTGCATGTAATAACAGGGAAATGTAAAGTATTACTTGTGAGTGCATTTGTAGAGGGTGAGTTGCACCTTGTCATAAATGCAATCGTTTCCTAGCCCATTCATTTCCTTTTACTCTTATCTTTATTTCTTTTGATCTTTTTCTCTTGTGCTTCAAGGAAATAGTTGAGGACCACTTTTCTAGCTTGATGACCAGAGGTAACAACGTTATCCACAAACATTTCACGGAAATGAGAAGGTTGGCTCATGATGAGACCCCATTTCTCTTGGCTATGCCACAAAGATCCACTACCCTGGCTTGGTGACCAAATAGGTGGTAGTGTCAGACGGCTACATTCCCATGGTCATAATAGGTCAGCTCATGATGAGACCTCCTATCCATCAACTAGTACCTTGATTGTTTATGTTATCTTATGGGTCCCCTTTTCTTACTGAGAATATTTTCACTGCTTTCCTGGGGATCCCTGGGTGAAGCATCTCGAAGGTTTCAACATTGGATTTTAACTCTTTCCATCTACTTTTACCCTCTAGGCCTTTAGCCCCTTCTTCCCACGAGGTAATCCTTCCTAGTGTAGCCAATCTCGATGCCCAAACAAGGATAGGAGAAATGAAAGGAATAAAGATGGAAAGTGGTAAGTATGGAGGGAACGGATGATGAATTTTTACAGATCCACCCAGTAGCAACCAATCCTAAAGGGAAATCATTTTCTAGGGCACCATGTACCTTTCCAAGTATGAACGAGGCAAAGAGAATAATTTCCAATCAAACGTCATGAAATGAAGAAGGATTCAATACAACGTATTTAAGTGCTTCAAAATCAGAGTGATACATACCATGATAACTGGACTCATTACCTCATGGAGCAAGACTCACCACTACTTCTGGACTAGGCTAGTGGGATGGATATTGTTGCTAGTGATAAGTGAACTGCATTGAAGAAAAGAGGGGCCCTACAGGGCTATGCTCAAGTCGTCTAGCTCTCAATACTCCATGTATAAGACATGTGGTCTTCGATACGTGGTCTCCTTAGTTATCCCTAGGCTAGGGGATAACATTTGGCTCCAACTTGGGGATATGTGCTCACCATAGAGCACATGAGAACCTCAGCATCTCTGGTATGAATTATGCCTGCTAAATCTCAACAAAGGATATTAGTAATCCCTAGGGTGATGATATCACCCCTCATCCATATATGATAAAATAAACCAATAAAACCATCTCTAATCTAGCATATGATTATGAGCATACATATATACATAATGAATCAAGACAATATGAAAATGCAACTACAAATATGCTAACATAATAAGAAAATGGTATATACAATGGATGCAAATGCCTACCTACCTCTACTTACATGTTGGTTGAATGCTAGGTGCAGTCATATAACCAATGAAACCATCCTAGCAATACCTCATAATACCTGCCTATGTGATTCATCATAAACCAAAACATTGACAAGTAAAGCACAAAAATAGCATGAGTTAGAGCATGCATCATATCATATGAAATCATAAAGTCTAGCTCATGGAGGCGGGAGGGAGGAACAAAATTATGCCAAGTTACACTTCTAGGAAAGTGCTCAATCCATCTCAGAAAGGGATCGTGAAAAAACAAAGGCTCAAAATACTGACTCAAAGAGTCTGAAGGTTGGCTACCTTGGACATCATCACATCTTGAGGTTTGGGAAGGGACTAGCAAAAACCTAGAGGATGATTGGAAATTTTTTAAGGGAAAGCTGAAAGATTGAGATAACAAACTTCTTCTTAAGGTATTCAACCTACCCTTTAATTATAAAAGAAGGCTTTGTCCTAGAGAAAACTTGGGACAAGGGACATGTTTCCCAACTGCATATTTAGTGACATAACAAATTAAAGTAATCAAAGGGAGCTGAAAAACCTTGTCACAAGTATCCTGCTTTAGGCAAGCAACGTCCTTGCCCTTATCAAGATCTAAGCACAACGGTGGTGGATAATATTCTTCATAGAATAAATCCAAGTGCTCAAAGGAACAATATTCAAAATCCTCAAGATATGACCGGAAATCATCATGAAAACATAGCACCAGGTCATCCTTGGATGTTTGGAAAATGTATGTAACTATATCATCTCCTTGTTGCCAAATGTCAGAATTAGTAGTAACCTGATATGATAGTTGTAAAGGAAAAATTTGGAAATGATCCTCAATGTCGTAAATAAGGTCCCCATCATAGCCAGTCACATCCCATTTACATTTCCCGACATGTATGAACTCGTCAATTTTATCAAACATGTCATTACCTTTATCATAACACGAAGGGTTTAAAACATCTAAGGGCTCCTCTAACACTTCTTCACTTTCCAAATCACAAAATAAAGCATCTTCAAAATATTGGAAAGGGAAACAACTTACCGTATTCATTTCTTCTTGTGTAGGAGCGTTGAATATTTGGATTACTTCATCAAATGGAAGAGTAAGCATCAGTGCCTCATCCTCATGAATTTCCCCTACATATTCAGCTTCATAATACGAAGGGTCTAGCTCGTCCAAGGATTCCCTTTCTTCTTCACCTTTTGAATCATAGAATAAGGTATCATCAAAAACCTAAAAAGGAAAGTGACTAACCTCGTCCTCTTCTTCTTGTGCAGGAGGAATAGGATTTCGGATGGCTTCATCAGAGGGAGGAGGACACATTAATACTGCATCATCATGTTTGATATCTTCAGGCTCTCACTCTTCAACCAGGTCCTCATTATCCTTGCTAGAATCATGAGTAAATTCTTGTTCTTCCCCATGAGATTGGTAACCTTCATCAAGATCCCTCTCCTCAACCTCTTGTTGATCGATGCCTTGCTCCAACCCTTTCAGGAATTCTTCAACAAATTTCTCAAGGAAAGGTATTCTCTTAAGAATATCAGGGGTATCTTTGGGCTCACTAATCTTGACTTCTGGAAAAAAGGATTTTTCTTCCTTGGATGAGGAGATGTTATCTTCGAATTTTGTGGCCATGTCATAAGCTTCTTGGATTTACCTTGGGCCCTTTTTATCGAGCATGAATCCTGATTGTCCTGAGAATTCCTTGGTATAGAGGAAAATGAGGAACTAGGGTCCAGGAAAATAGGTTCTAGGGAGTTTTAGTGGCATCTTCTGCAATATGGTATGGAACTCCCTAATGATCTCATTCTCATTCTTATTTATGTAATTAAGTTTGTTTACCAACACCACAGGATCCTATTTGATATTCCATCTCTTGAGGAAGACCTCTTCTAATTGATCCATGGATATAATACTAGCATCAAGGAGGCCATCTTACCATCTCCTAGAATTATCATGAAGAGTGGTGGGGAAAAGCTTCATTGTCGAATCCTCAGCATCATCACTAATAGGATGGAGTTGAAAGAAAGCCCAAAAGTCACTCATATGGTCCTAAGCATTCTCTTCATCACTACCATTGAAATTAGGGAGCCATTTTACATACTTCGAAGGCATTTCTCGAGGGTAACCTGGGATTTCACTCATATCCAAGGGTTTAAAATTTCCTGGGTCCCATTGAGAATCCATGGTTGGCCTCATCATCAGTGGAGTCACTAGATAATCCTTATAGGGATTATCAAAGGTAAAAGAGGGAAAGACCCTCAGTGGAGTCGCCAAGTAAGCTTTGAAAAGTGAAAGGCTTTGAGAAAAAGGCTTACCGAAAAAATTTCGTTCGAGGAAAAATGACTCGATGTTCCCAGGCAACGGTGCCAAAAATGTTATCGCGTAATCTACACTTTCCCAAAGCCTAAAGGCAAGTAGGCTTAGATTGACGTAGCACGAAGGTAACCCTATCACTGTCACCCCAATAGGGTACCTCTTTCTCTTTAGGAGGAGGAAAACCTCACTCCAAGAGAGACATCCTAGGACCTAGTTGGTTGATGAAGGGAAAAAAGATATGGTGAAAACCCACCCATTTCTATAGGTCACTCAATAGAAGAAGTCACTTGGGTAAAGTTTAAAGGGACAAGGGAAAATGAAAGTGGGTTTGTACCTTCCCTTTACCAATGAAACATCAAACATTAGTAACAACAGTTATAATCAATGACTTCTTAAGCAAATTATGTGCTTCCAGAACAAGTTACTATACAATAAAGGTGAGATTACAGTAGCATCTATGTATCTTGAAAGTTGCAAGTTATGATGACAAGGAAGAGATACAAGAGTATTGCAAACTTGATAATTCTTTGTCACTCACAATTTACAAGATAAATACAAATCAATAGATGACTAAAAATGGGTTTTCAAAGTGTTTATAATAGCAGCAATTCAATAGCTATAACAACAACAAACCACTTCGAAAAAAAAAAAAACTACTTTTCTAAGGCAATAACACATACCTTTAGCACTTAATGATAGCAATTTTCTTAGCACAAGTTTCTGGGTAGTGTTGTAGTTAGCATGGGATGATAAGGCTGCTAAGGAGAGGTTGTAACAGTGATTTTAGCAGCAGCTTACTTAGTAGTTAGTAATATATGCTAGGTTAGTAAGTTAGTAGTGTATGAAGTGAAAGAGTTTGAGTTGAGTCTTGTCAAGAGGTAAGAGAAGAGGACTAGTGCCTTCAAGGGTATTGGAGTCAAGGAGGGCGGCTTCTTCTAAGGTTGCAAATTAATGATGATGCACAAAAGCCTAAGAGAGAAGAGGTATAGGAGAAGTAGTAACTTAAGTCCTCCTAGACTTGACCTCAAGAGACAAAATGCTAGGGTGTAGGAAATTCTAGGCCCTAGCGCCTTGCTCTCCTTAGCCTTTTTATGGAGTAATACTTATGCAACAATAACCAAGTACAAAACCCTTAGAGTGATAGCAATTTAGGGATTTATGGTTTCACTTGTTACTAGATCAATTTAATGGAAAGCTTGGCAAATAAAAAGTATGAAAGTAGCAACTTAAGTTTCTTACTTCAAGCTTTAAATACACGATGCAATTTCATAATATTGTATGAGAAAATAAAGCTATACAATAAACCATTCAATAGATGAAAAAATGCATATTTCACTTAATTGCACCAAGAATAATCATGAGAATACCATGCAAGATCACCATAAAACTTCCAAAATTGATCCAAGTTGCAAAAATCAACCTTAAATAAGAGTGATGCCTCACAATTTCAGCCAATAACCCTAATAGGGTGCAAATTTCAACCTCTTGTCTCCAATGACAAGTTGTGATGTCAAATGAATGTCACTTTCTGCTTATTTATACAAAATTTAACCTAAAATTAATTTCAGTTCATAATTACTCGGCCGACCTAGCCATTTTTTTACACAAAATAAATCTGGACAAAATAAAATTAATTTGCATCTAAGAACCAATCCAGGGGTGACATCATGCCCATATAGGGTGACATTGATCCCCAAGTATGGAACACTAGGCAGGGAAGGTGAAACGTTGGGCCTCCAAAGGCATGAAACCCTGCCCACATGTGTCAATGCCTCATAAATGTCGTCCAAGATGACAAGACCAGCTCTGGATGATGTCTAGGGTATCCATGATGACATCCAAGGCCCTGAAGGGCTAACATCCATGTGGGAAGAGCAAGGTCGTATGGGTTTATGTCTGCCAGGGTGCCTCCAAAGGAAACGTCTTTCTTTCTCTCGGTGAAAGTTTTTTAATCTCTTCGTACCCCTAGCTGGGGTTTCAGCATCCATTTGTGGGCTTTAAGCCCCCATGAACATCTGAGCTAATCATTCCCTCATGTGTACCTTTCCACTGGGAAAGGTCCTACAACAACAACAAGTACGCCCTCCAGGGGGTTCATAAGTCACAGGGATCATAGCATGTAAATCACATCCAATAATTAAACTACCCAAACATGTGCATCAAACCCCCTTAACCTAGACAAATGCTCAAAGACATTATGCAATTTGACAAGTTAGGTTTGGAGAAGGCCTCAGGGTGTCCTATTGGGCTAACCTCTCTTAAGATTGGGGTCTTTCCTAGGTGGGATCTAGTCTTAGTCATGTAAGTGTATGAGGTGGCATGGGGTGCATGTAATAATAGGGAAATGTAAATTCTTACCTGTGGGTGCCTTTGTAGAGGGTGATTTGCACCTTGTCATAAATGTAATTGTTTCCTAGCCCATTCATTGTCTTTTACTCTTAGCTTTATTTCTTTTGATCTTTTGATCTTTT
>ML813395.1:37764-67233 GCA_009831015.1 Picea engelmannii | reverse complement strand
TACAAACCCAAGTTTAAATCAGATGGTAGTATAGATAAGTATAAGGCTAGATTGGTTGCAAAGGGGTATTCACAAACAGAAGGTATTGATTATGATGAAACATTTGCACCAGTAGCTAAATTGAATACTATCAGAATGTTAATTGCTTTAGCTACAAAGTATCATTGGAAGTTGCATCAGTTAGATGTTAAATCTACATTTTTGAATGGTGATTTAAAGGAAGAGGTTTACCTTACTCAACCTGAAGGGTTTGTTGAAAAGGGGCAAGAACACTTAGTGTGTAAGTTAAAGAAAGCGTTGTATGGACTAAAATAGGCACCTAGGTCATGATATGAGAAGATATACTCTTTCTTTCTTCAACAGGGTTTTATGAGGAGCAAAAGTGATCCAAATCTGTATACCAAATTTGATGAACATGGGTATATAGTATTGATTTCATTATATGTTGATGATTTAATGATTACAGGAAATGCAGAGAAGTTAATTGATGAAATCAAGGAGCAGTTGTCAAAGGTATTTGAAATGAAAGATCTTGGTGAGTTACATTACTGCCTAGGTCTTGAAGTTTGGAGAAATGCAGACCAAACTTTTGTTTGTCAGAGTAAGTATATCAGAGAAATACTTAAGATATTTAAGATGGATCAGTGTAAGTCTTCTACTGTTCCCATGCAACAGAATGTGAAACTGTCTTGTGATGATGGTTTGAAGGAGGTGAATGTCACTGTGTATAGACAGATGGTGGGTAGTCTGAATTATCTCACCACAACCAGACCTGATATTTCATATTATGTGAGTGTGTTAAGTCAGTTCATGGCGAAACCTCATGAAATCCATTGGAATGCAGCAAAGGCAGTACTCAGGTATCTAAAAGGTACACTTGATTATGGTATTAAGTATACTGATGCATCTAATGTTGAGTTAACAGGTTATTCAGATTCTGATTGGGCTGGAAATATGGATGATCGAATATCAACCACTGGATATGCGTTCAACATTGGATCCGGGGTTGTTTCATGGAGTAGTAAAAAGCAGCCTACTGTATCTTTGTCCTTTACCGAAGCAGAATATAAAGCCTTGTGTGCAACAACTTGTGAAGCTGTTTGGTTAAGAAGACTTCTTCAAGATGTTGGAGAAGAACGAAAGGAACCTACGACGATCAGATGTGACAATCAATATTGCGAAGAATCCGATTTTTCATGCAAGGACAAAGCATGTTGAAGCTCAGTATCATTTTGTTCGAGAAAAGTTGCAGTGAAATGAAATAACTCTTGTGTATTGTAATACTAGTGAAAATGCTGCTGATATTTTCACTAAGCCTCTTGGATAGATTAAGTTTGAACTGTTTAGGGAGATGTTAGGTGTAGAAGTCAATCCATTCTCCATTAAGGGGGAGACTTGGAAATAATGGAGAAAGCGCTAGTTGTAAGCACCAGTAATAAGCGCCATTTGTAAGCGCCAGTTAGAAGAGTCAGTTCTTAGTTAAGAGTCAGTTGTCTAGTTGTCTTTTGGTTTGCATGTAGCCGACTCGGGAGAGTCTTTTCCTATATAAACATGTAATCCATCTTCATTGAATAATAAGAAGTGAGCGTAGCCTCACCGTGTTTATTTGCGTGGTATATTTTATCTGTTTGGACACCGAAACTCACGAAGTTTCGAACCCCGAAATCCTGAAATATGGGTCTCACCTTTATTTTCTTTTGCATTTCAGAAGTTTGTTCATGTTGATGTTTGGACACTGGAACTCACGAAGTTATGAACCCCGAAATCCTGAAATGCAGGACCCACTTTTCCTTTTTTGCATTTTCGAAAGTTTGTTCATGTTGATGTTTGGACACCAGAACTCAGGAAGTTTCGAACCCTGAAATCCCAAAATACGAGTCTCACCTTTCTTTTATTTCGCATTTCAAAATTTTGTTCATGTTGATGTTTGGACACCGGAACTCACAAAGTTCCGAACCCTGAAATCCCGAAATGCGAGACCCACTTTTCTTTTTTCGCATTTTCAAAAGTTTTTTCATGTTGATGTTTAGACACCAGAACTCGTGAAGTTTCAAACCTCGAAGTCCCTAAATGCGGGACCCACCTTTCCCTTTTTGCATTTTCGGAAGTTTGTTTATGTTGACGTTTGGACACCAGAACTCACGAAGTTTCGAACCCCGAAACCCTGAAATGTGAGTCCTACCTTTCCCTTTTCGCATTTCAGGAGTGTTGTGTGTGTTGATGTTTGTCTTTTGTACTCGCAAAACCCTGAACCCCGAAATCCCGAAGTGTTGGCCCACAGTCTTTCCGTATTTCGGATTTCGGCAAACAACAGGGTCCTTCGTTTTGTTCGGCAATTGTGATCACCAAAACCTAATTGATCTCTGTTTCTTCACAAGTTGTAGGAACATAGTAGGAATTATTGTTATAGGAACAACTCAAATACTGTAATGTATGGACTGGTAGAAAACGTTGGAGGATCTTCATCCAGAATATAAGTATAATAATAACTGTTCATATTACAGGTCACCGTGTACGAGGCATGACAAGTACCTAAATTATTATATGGAGGAAGATATGGGTATATACTTACTTGTAGGTGGAAATAAGTACATATGTTAATAGAGAGTTAAAGCGAATTTCCTACAGTAAAAATGATAATATCGCCTTTACATGCACACATAGAAGACAATCAAGTTACCTACTGTTCTAGCAGTCATGAAGATCCAGACTTGAAATCACAAGTATAATGAAATGTGCAGAACTGATTACTTTGACAATTTTCTATTTGAAGTAAACTAGACTGGTGTAATGATGTCTTTATGGATCAAATTGAATCTTACCTTCTCTTAAATTCTAAGCTTAAAACGATGTTGAATTATGTCATAGATTTTTTTTTTTATGGTAAATTTGAGGTACATTACATATGGTATCAGAGAAAAAGTTACAACACTGGGCCTGAACAGGGCCACATTAATTGCTTAGTATATATTTTGATTTATGCAAAAACTAATAAATCTTGTGGATTACAAACATAAAGCTTTTCTGTTTTGTGTTGAATAATGACAGCTCAAGAAGGTGCATAAATCAGGGTGGAAGAGAATCCGCATCAAGGACCTCCTGGAGATCCAAGACAGAACAGTGATGGAAGCTCACACACGGAGGTGTTGGAAACAATGAGGAACCTTATTGTTGAACTACAGGTTTTCAAGGCTGACAATGAAAAATTGAAGAAGGCACAACAGGAACATCAAGATATAAATGAAGTCCTGCTGCGTAGTATAGTAACCAAGAAAAGCCCAAAAGATGATAACCATGAGGAAGAGGTCAGAAAAAGGGCCTCCAAGAACTCTGGTGCAAAAACATAAAAACGAGACAGTTCGTCTCAAGGGACACCTTCAGCTGAAGACAAAACCATACCAGACAAAAAAAGAAAACAGACAGACCACCTTGAAGGAGAATTTAAAAAGATTAAACCGACGACTTTTGATGGAGAATCCAGGACAGGAGAAGAAGCTGAGGCATGGTTGTTGGACATCAAAAAATACTTCCAAATCTACAACTATTCCAGTAACATGAAAGTCAGAATGGCCATCTACAATCTGAAGGGGAAGGCCAACATTTGGTGGCAGGACCTGAAATTGGCCAAGGGCCTAAAGGAGAAGCAGTTGGAATGGTCCAACTTTAAGAAGTATTTTAAGAAACAATACCTTTCTGAAAGATATTATGAAAGGAAGACGAAATAATTTTATGAGTTACGACTCAGACAATTGATGATGGGGGACCTTATAAATAAATTTCTGGAACTACTAAGGTTCATACCATACATCCTGGAGGATAAGGTAAAAATATAGTGATTCTTAAGCTATTTACCACAGTCCTACATGGACATAATTGAGTTTGACAACCCTAAATCCTTGAGTGAGGCATTCAAGAAGGCATGAATGTGCTATGACCAGTACAAACAGCGGGTAGAGTTTCCCAAGACCTAGAAGGATAAGAAGCAAGATGGAATGCACCGACGGAAGAAGGGATACCAGCCAGCTCCTTATTGGAATGGAGCAAAAAGTTTCCCAAGGAAGGATTTTCACTCCAATCATCCGAATACGCAAGGTAGTGGTAAACCGATAAACCTGGGAACGAAGAAGTTTGGGGACAACTCCCGCGAGCCATTAAAGTGTTGGGAGTGTGGAGAGCCTCATCTAAGGAGGAACTGTCCATGTTTAATTATAGCAAACAGAAATGTTGTTCACAATTTACAGGAAGCCTCGACAGTAGGAGACATGGGCAGAAGTTTGCATCGGATAAATGCAGCCATAGATGGTCGACAAGCTGACCACCAGTCCTCGGTGGTAGAAATCGAAGGTAAAATCCAGGACACTCGAATTTCTGTTTTAATTGACCCTGGCGCTACGTTAAGTTATATTACTCCCGATGTAGTAGAGTCGAATAAACTTAAGAAACAAAAGCATGCAAAATCTTGGCTTGTACAACTAGCAACAGGTACTAATAGAAAAGTAGTTAACTTTATTTCTGATCTTGAGTTCAACTTAGATGGTCAAAGATAAGGACCAATCTGAACATCCTACCACTAGGATCTTATGATATGATTATCAGGATGGATTGGTTGGAAAAACACAAAGTAGTACTAGACTGTTATACAAAGAGACTTAGCTACAAAAATAGTTTTGGCACTGTTAGAACAACCCAAGGCATACCAAAACTTGTGTCAATCAGACAAGTATCAACGATGCAATTCAAGAAATGTATTAGAAAGGGATGTCAATTTTACGCCATCCAAGTGACGAATCTATTAGAAACAAAAGATAAGCCCAAGTTAGAAGACTTTGCAGTCCTACATGAATTCAGATACATGTTTGCTGATGAGATACCAGAATTACCTCCTAGGAGTGAAATAGATTTCTCCATAGACTTACTACCCGGATCAGCCCCCATCTCAAAAGCACCCTACAATTACAGGAATTGTTGGACAAAGAGTATATCAGACCAAGTGTCTCGCCATGGGGTGCACCAGTCCTCTTTGTGAAAAAGAAAGACAGTACTCTAAGACTATGTATCGATTATAGACAATTGAACAGAGTGACCATTAAGAACAAATACCCCTTACCACAGATAAATGATCTGTTCGATCAAGTTGGTGGGGCCAAGATCTTCTCAAAATTGGATTTACGATATGGTTATCATCAAGTTAGGATAAAGGACTAGGAAATAAACAAAACAACTTTTCGTACAAGATACGAACACTACGAGTTTGTAGTCATACCTTTCAGACTCACTAATGCACCAACCACATTTATGTGCTTGATGAACAACATTTTTAGCGAGTACTTAGACAAGTTCGTAGTAGTATTTATTGACGATATTCTGGTCTATTCTAAAACGGAGGAGGAACATGATGAACACTTACGAATAGTTCTTCAAACACTAAGGAAACAAAAACTATATGCAAAATTCGATAAATGTGATTTTTATCAAAAAGAAATACAATATTTAGGACATGTCATTTCCTCAGAAGGTATTTCCGTAGACCCGGAAAAGATAAAAGCCATTATGGAATGGCCAGTGCCTAAGGATGTGGCAGATATACGGTCATTCATGGGAATCATCGAATATTATCGCAGATTTATAGAAGGGTTCTCCAAGATAGCCTACCCTATCACGTCATTACAAAAGAAAGGGACCAAGTTTAACTGGTCATAAAAGTGTCAAGACAGTTTTAACAAGCTAAAAGAATTATTGACATCGACGCCCATCTTGAAGGTAGAAGACCCAGATAAAGACTTCACAATATGCATTGATGCAAGTAAAGAGGGACTAGGTGGTGTTCTAACTCAGGAAGGGCACGTGATTTGTTATGAGTCTCGGAAATTAAAGGGACACGAGTGAAATTAAGTCAATCATGACTTAGAATTGGCAGTAGTAATACATGCCTTCAAATGTGGAGACACTATATAATGGGAAGAAAATTCTTACTTGACGGATAATAGCGGGGTGAAATATCTGTTTAACCAACCATAACTTAATGCAAGACAAGCAAGGTGGCTAGCCTTCCTGAGCGAATTCGACTTCGAGGTCAGACATATCAAGGGTAAGGAAAATAAAGTAGCAGATGCTTTAAGCCGCAGAATCCATGGGTTGTTTGAGATAAATATTAGCAAGGCAGAAAGTGATCTGGAACAAAGAATAAGAATAGCAGGTGTTAACGACGAAAATTACACTAAAATGATGGCATAATTTCAAAATAGTATCGCAAACCCAGATAAACCAAATATAAGTATCGACAAGAAGGGAATTTTAAGATTTAAAAATAGACTATACATACCAGATTCAACAGAGTTAAAATTAACAGTTTTAGACGAAGTGCATAAGAAACCGTATTCTGGCCATCCAGGTTACCAGAAGACAATAACATCACTCAGAAAACTATTTTACTGGCCTAACATGAAGGGTGAAACAACAGAATACTTGGTCGGGTGCCAAGATTGTTAGTAGGTTAAGGCCGAACACTAGCATCCAGCCGGCCTATTACAACCACTACCAGTACCAGAATGGAAATGGGAGACCATATCACTGGACTTTATAACAGATTTGCCAGAAACTCAGAAATAGAATGATTCAATCATGGTTGTAATCGATAAACTTAGTAAGTATACACACTTTATTCCTGTAAAGTCTATTTTTAAAGCCATTAGTATTGCTGAAATATTCATGAAAGAAATTTTTAGACTGCATGGTATTCCTAAAATGGTGATTTCAGATAGAGACGTAAAATTCATATCCTCTTTTTGGAAGGAATTGTTTGCAGGACTAAATACTAATTTGAATTTTAGTACGAGTTATCATCCACAAAAAGATGGATAGACCAAAAGGACAAATCAAATCATAGAGGATATGCTCCGCATGTATGTAAGAACAAAGCTGAACAAGTGGGAAGACTACCTACACTTGGTAGAATTTGCATATAACAATGGGTACCAAACTTCGGCTAAGTTGAGCCCTTTCAAAATACTGTATGGTAGAAAGTGTACAACTCCAATTAGCTGGGACAACCCGACTGACAGACTCATGGTTGGACCAGAGATTCTCCAAGAAATGGAGAACATGGTAAGAAAGGTACAATAGAACTTGAAAGAGGCACAGGATAGACAAAAGAGCTATGCAGATCGGAAAAAAAGACACTTGGAATTTCAAGTGGGAGACCATGTTTATTTGAAGGTCAAAGCCCGAAAAAGATTGCTGAAGTTGGGGAACTATACCAAGATGGCACCCAGGTTTTGTGGGCCCTTCGAGATACTAGTTCGAATTGGACCCGTAGCATATCAGCTTGCACTTCCAACTAATGTAAGAATTCATAATGTATTTCATGTTTCTTTGTTAAAAAAGTATATTCATGACCCTACTCATATGATTGATTGGAACTTGGTGCAGGTGGAACCCAAAGGCGAGTTCCAGGTGGAACCCCTGCGCATTCTGGACTGGAGAGAAATAACACTTTGGAATAGATCCATCGCTCAGGTAAAGGTGCAATGGAAGCACTTTAGTCCTGAGGAGGCCACTTGGGAATTGGAAGGAGATTTGCGGAAATCTCATCCAATCCTATTCCAGGAAAGGAACAAACACTGAGGATAGTGTTTTACTGAAGGGGGAAAGGATGTGACATCCCCAAAAATAAAATATTTTTATTTTTGTGTGATGGAAATTTATTTATGTTTTTGGCAAATTCGAATCTGAATTTTTTTTGCCATTTATGGAAATCCCGAATTTCGAATTTAATAATTATATTTAATTATTGTGACTGTTGGGCAGAGATATGTTTGTACTCAACTAACTATTTGACTATGACACTTGTATCACAACAGAATATTTATATTAATTGTAGGAGGACAAATGGAACAACCATGTTAAAATCCGCTGACCATGACTCCATGAGTGGGGAACATGTTGGAACTGCCTCTAGGCTGATTATGAGAAGTGGCAAATCAGAGATTTGGCCACTGGCAGCCCCTGAAAATTAGGGATTAAGAAAGTTGCGAAAATCCCCAAAGGAGGGAAAAAGACCTGGGCAAAATTGATAAATAGCATATGTGAGGAGGCAGGATGCTACCAAGTATGCTGGGAAAAGATTCTGAGCTCTATTGCTGTTATGAACACTACAGATTGAGTGTGAGGAAAGAGGAGCATGCTGAAACATAATTGCCTTGCTATTATGAGAACTGTTGAGTAAGTGTGAGGCAAGAGGATAACTGTTGAAATTGAAGGACATCACTGAGGAGGAGTTTCCAAGTTCGCCGTCATGGATTCATGGTCAGTCTAGGGGGTGAATCGGGCAAGTGACTTTGGATGCCCTGTTCTACGGTTGGGAGGAACATGGTTTTTCCATTTGTCTTCCCACGGATTGGATTCAGATATGTTGATCTACCCCTCTCTATTTTGAATGGCTATGTTTTGATTGATGACATGTATCTGTTGTGTGATTATATCTAATTGCGTTAATGTAAACCTTTCCCTCTCTGTTCTTGGATGTTTTTTGTGTAACTGATATTATGCATCTAATTGTTTCTAAATTTGAAATAATTCTTTCAATGGATGACGTTTATTGTGGTATTAAATGTACAATCACAGTTTAAATTATGGAGTGGTCCCTCCCAAAATCTGGAAGTGCTAGACAAATTTATTTTTATAGAAGTTGAGTTTAAGAAATCCGGTCCATCTGCGGGTTAGGTTTAATCTGAAGTCAAAATACTAGATGTACAAAATTCAGAAAGTTAAAGAATTCTAGGAACCCCCGAAAACCAAACTCAGATCTCTCGGATCATCATTTATAATTTCCAAACTCTGATGGAATGATATTCTTATTCTTGTATTTACATAGATGCACAGATCTAGTACTGTTGATGTTTAATTCACTGTTTAAAGTGGCTCTAAGTGAACATAATAGGAGTTACCTTTTACAGAACCTGTTACCCTATTGTACCCCTTTTATAGATTATATGAGTATAAAACTCAGAAGTTAGATTTTTGGGATCCCGATAAGTAAACGGATATTGAATCCTTCGACGCCTACTGTTTCACAGAACGAAAGTAAGAATACCAGTACAAGGTAAAAATCTTAGAATTATGAAAATAATGTGATTTTCGGCATTCGGGACTTGCTGGTTTCATTTTTACAAAGTTCCCTTGCTTTTCCAAACCCCGAAACCCCGAAACCCTGAATCCTGAAATCCCGAAGTGTTGGTCCCACACCCTTTCACCTTTCAGAATTCAGGAGTTGTTGTGTGTTGTTATTTGGCATTTGAAAACCTTGAATCCTGAAATCTTGAAATATTAGTTGCTTTCTTTTCTTTCGCATTTCAGAAGTTTGTTCATGATGATGTTTGGACACCAGAACTTACTGTTATCGGACTAATTGGTAGGTGCAGACACTAACAGATCTCCCTAGATCCACCTGGATCTAGAACAAAACAGGACAAAACATGATTCTTTCCCTAAATTTTGACCATTGAATTAGCTAGTAGGGAGGAACAAGTAACATACCTTTGTATCGCTTCCTAGGGTCTCTGTTGCTCCTACTTCGCTCCGACGCTCTCATGAAGTCAAGATCAAGACAACACAAACCAACCAAAGTGAAGATAGCAAAATATATTCAACTGTCAACTTATGTGTATGATCAAGGAATTACACAATAAAGTGAGAATAGCTTTATTCAAAAGGGACATGCCACTATATCATATTAATTGAAAGTAGAAGATTACAACCTGATCGCCTTGATTTCGCAAGCTTCCTTTTGGTGGCTCTTGGCTCCAACACACACACACTTGCTCAATCCTTGTATGAAGAAGATCAAATCCTCTTGATAGACTTGCTAAAGTCTCCAAGCTCCTGTTCAAGCTAGGTCCTTCACACAATTATTTCACCAATTCTCCAATGAATCTTGCTTAACCTTTTCCATGAGAATTCCATCAATATATAGGAGAGAATGAGATGGTTACTTGGATAAGAATGATCCCACAATATCAGGGAATCCATTACAAGGATAACCATTCGAATGCCAACCCATTCTTCTAGAAGATTCCCTTCTAGAACCATCGAGAATTCATCTTTTTCCAAGATTTAGAGCAAGTTCACACCCTAGCTATGTATCACAGTACGAGAATTTCACACCCTAGCTTAAGGCAGCCTGCGAAAATGGGTCATTCTCGCACCCTGGTATATTAGCAACCTACGAACTCTCTTCAAAAGTATATTTTCTGGGAAGAGATGAATGCCAATTTTCTCAGGAGAAAGTTCTTATGAGGAGCCTGAGTACACCATCATCAATACACCATCATGATGACCAAAATCATGGGTAATATAATGCCCCCCAAAGTATGAGGCCAAAATCAGTGACAACCGAAATACTTTGTAAGTTGCATGTGTTTGTCGGAAACTAGGAGCGCACCTAATCGGAAACCTGCGAACAACGAAGCATCTGCAGAATATCATATAAATTAATTATGAGGTAGGCATTCCCATACTTAGATCACAGACAGATGACATTGTAGACATAGGTCACGACCACCAATCATACACCATGGATCCATGCCGTCAAAATATAGCATAGCCACCAGGAATACACTGTGGATCTATGCGAGAAAGTTAAAATTAAGATGACATAGCCACGATACATACAAAGTGGATCTATGTGTCGCAAATTATACATATTCCATCGCAACTTGGACCAAGAAATGATATCCAGGGTCTTCAATCTCGTCACCCAAAAGTACGAATCTAACCATGTGATTACATGTGTCGAAGTCGAACATGGTAGAAACCACTTGATTACCGGTCATTGATGAAATCGTTGACAAGTGTGAGGGAAATCACCATTGATGTCAATGACTCCCAAGGTACTCTAGTACAATCCTTCGAATGTGAATGAATGATTGAGGTAAAACATCCGACAGAATCTTTCGATCAGGGGTCAATGATGTAAACCCATTGTCGAAAGCGAGGAAACCTGCCATTGAGGCATGCAAGTTCCAAGGTACCAAAGAATTTCTAAGTCTTGTTTCCAGATAATGAGCTGAAGTCGACGGAACAAAATGCGTCATAGGAGGGCCTTGATGTATCCCCCATCAATGACACAAAATGAGTAACAGATTTTGAAGGTGAAACAGAGTATGATGTAAGTTGAACTAGACACAGGGAAGGCCGACACGGAGAGAATGGACAACGGTAGATGGCTGACTCAATAGAGGTTTCAGATGAACTTATCTTGAACATATGAATGACACGACCAATGATTTGGAAGCATTGACTCAAAGATGACACAGGGAATGACCTTGTAGCAAATCAAATGAGAGACAAATGGATTTCCCAAACTGGCTTCAAATAATGAATAGGGGGTGTCATGTTCAAGAGTGTCACTTATTGCCAATTAATATGAAGATGATAACATATCCCTTTCCCAAATTCCCCCCCACCATTTCTGGCGAGTACCTCTTTACTTTTACGTAAGCTTGAGGAGGATAACATATGCTTGTCAATTTAAGCTTATCCTTCGGATAAGTCCTTCGGAGTATGTTTAACGAACCCTAAGAAGGAGTGGTTCGGTCCCATTACGGGTCTATCGATGTTTGTTTAACGAGTCCAAAGATAGAAAACTCGAAGGTTTTTTATGATTATAGAGTCTGGAAAAACACTTAAAAGAGAACTCTCTCAGTTCCTTTTTCGTAAAATAGTCTGATGAGACTGAAAAAGAGATAAATTATCGCTCACCAGACGCTTTCTTCAAATACTTTATCAAGCGTGAAAATAGCAAGGTCGCTCGACCATCTTTTCATGTCTAGAGAGTCTGAAAAGAGCTTAAAGAGGACTCCAGGGGGGTTCCTTTTTCGTATAACCTTGTTGAGCCTAAAAAAGTGATAAAAGTATGCTCGATCGCGTTCTCATGTATTTTCGAGCGTGAGAACGGACAAAGACCAAGCTCGAGGTTTTGTGAAAAAAACCATGAAAAACAATCAAAACATGCGATGAAAAAGAAAAATATGTCCGCATCCCTGTACATGAACATCAAAGTCGTTACGCCTGCAAAAGTTACACTCAAAAGGGCATTAGGGATTAGGTTTTAATCAATAAATAATTAAAAAACTCAATAACATGGTAAAAGTTAATATAAAGAAGTAAAACTCTTTTTACCATATCATTTTCACTTTTCCACTATTTGAGCCCAAAAAACCCCCCTTTTACCCTCGAAGTTCAGCGTCAGATTGCGGGAGTTATGAGCATTCATTCGACGAGTCGTCAGCGACAGTGAGGTAGGCTCTTTGTCCTCTACTATTTCATGGTTTAAATTTTCATTTCCATTGGTAAAAACACATTTTTGAGTTGGTTTTATGAGCCATTCTTGCACTCAGCCATTCTCGCAGGTGAACTGCACGGGACCTGCGAGAATGGGTCATTCTCGCAGGTGAGCCCACAGTATCCTGCGAGGTTCTCGCACTGAGCCTAAAGGGAACCTGCGAGAACCGCAAAGCATAATTGTTTTTTGAAGTTTTGCTCAATGAAAGAAAACCAAATTGTGAGTAGAGTTATTAATCTTCTTTTTGTGCTTCTTATGCAGGTATTTGGCCATAAAAATGGTTCTGGAATGGCGCGAAAGGGAGAACGAAGAAGATAATGCCATTGTCAGAAATCATCCGCCCACCATTGCCGCTTTGAGAAACTGTGGTCTTCTAAAGTACTTTCGTATCCCGGGCATGAGGGCCCAAGTCAGGTTATTAGAGTACCTTGTGCATATGTGGGATCCCGATCAGTAGGTATTCCATGTAGGGGTCCACACACTGTCCTTGGATATCTAGGACATTTACTTATTGACAAGACTATCACAGCATGGGTACCATGTGAGCCTGACTGGTAGCAGAGGTGGTGGGCTTCCCATGAGTGAGTACTGCCACTTACACTGTGTTCCAGAGGTAGAGAGGAAGAAAGGGAAAGTATCTATTTGGGGAGTGCGGGATTTGACCCTCCGCACTATTTTGTTCACCATTGCACGTATGGTTGGGAGCTCCGCTCCTCACATGGTGCTCCAGAGTTACTTTCAGTATGCCATAGAGTGTACTGAACCTTGGGTTTTTAACTGGGCAGATGTTGTGCTTCGTAGTATGAAAAAGTAGTTGACCAAATGCAGACGAGGCAACCTGAAGAAATTCGGGTACGGATCTTTGTTAGTGTCCTTATTTCTCGAGAGGGTTCCATTACTGAGGCTACAGGTTGAGTGGAATTTACCGGCTCCGAGGGATCCAAGAATGCTGAGATGGTGTCAGCTCATGGCCCGGCACGTAGCTGGACCAATTATCAAGTATGATGATACCTTCTTCGATTGGCCGTGACCACAGATGTTGATGGTCGATGAATATGCTTATGCCGGGTTGGATTTCCGGGGAGATCCAGACTTAGTCCTGCCAGAGGATGCTTAGTGGGGGGAGCTTGGTAAGAAGTACACACATTTTTTCCTTTTTTAAATGCTTTTTGTGAATTTTATCATATGCAAATGTTTTTTATATGTTCATCCAAAGACTAAATACAAAATCCGTTGTTGATGACACAGATGTGGGACATTACCGACCTCCTGGTACTTCTCCCATTCAACGACGAGGAGAGATAGCGCCAGTTCCACAATGGGACACCGAGGATTATCAAGCAGTGGAACAAAACCTGGAGGGTTTGACAACAGATATTCCAGACATGCGTCTTGGAGAGGTTCCACGACATTATCAGCGTCACACAATAGGAGTGTCAGAGTCCATTGGTCGACTGCTCCATAGGGTTGCCTGGGCAGTCGTGTGTTACCGTGAACGTCATCCATGACATCACTTTGTAGAAGCCATGAGCTTCAGATTTTGACATTTTGGTCTTCAGACATAACTTTTTGTAAAAAACTCTTTTGATCGTTATATAAACAGACGACTTCTATCGGTTTATCTTGTGTTGTGTGAAAATTGATATGATTGATTTATAAATGATCCAAATGTCTATCTAATACATAATTAGCCAATGCATCAGTTAATGTATTTAGACATCTAGGAATATGTTGATATTCAATATAATCAAAATAACGTTCCAAGAGGCGAATTCGCAAATACACCCGTAACAAAGTAGGACTTCGAATAGTATAGACATTACTTAACTGTAGTACTACAAGCTGCGAATCGAGTCGCACAACCAAATGACGGATTCCAAGCGAGATAACATCAACCAATAATTCGATAACGATGCTATACTCAACAATATTGTTGGTCACATGGTCGAGACACACACCTCGTAAGGAGACAAGTTCGTTTGTAGGGGCGTAAATTGCCCATGTAGCGGAAGCAAGGTTCTGAGTACTATGGCTAGCGTCATCAGCGAAGCCAATGTAGGGTAGCAAAGACTCACCTCTGGAAATCAAACACAACGTCACATAAGGGCAGAGACCAGATAACGACAAAAACAAGCTATAGTAACACACAAGAAGTATGATACAATAAAAATACAAGTACTCATGCACAAACGATTTTATGCATAGTACTTCTTCAAGTACAACCCATTTCTGGGTTCACTCAAAGGGATACCATCGTAATCTACTAAATCATAAGCCCCTTTTTCCAAAACTCGTCGAACGATATAAGGACCTCGCCACATAGCTTTGAATTTTCCAGCTCCTAGCATATCTCGATCTTGTTCATAGAGGAGAACGAGATCTCCTTCGGAGAAAACGTGAGGCTTGACATGTTTTTCGTATTGGGCCTTGACACGTTTTTTCTGAGATTCTATGACTAGGGTGGCATCGCGTCAAGTTTCGTCTAATCACATAAGATACAATAGACGTTCTTCCTCAGCAGAAGTGTTTGGTAGGAGTTCAACAACTAGTTTTAAAGAGGGTATCTCGCATTCAATCGGGAGAATGGCTTCCACACCATAGACTAACCGGAAAGGTGTAAACCCAATAGCGGACTTGACGGATGTCTGGTAAGCCCACAATGCCGAAAAAAACATTGTGTGCCAACTTGTTTTGTGAATCCCTATCATTCGTCGGAGCATAGTTATAAGAACTTTGTTAATTGCTTCAACTTGGCCGTTGGCTTGTGGATAATAGGGTGTTGAGTTTTCATGGCGAAGACCCAAATTTTCAGTAAGTTCGGACATCATGAAGTTTCTAAAGTGGCTACTATGATCAGTGATGATAGCCTGGGGAACACCAAAACGAGCTATGATGTGATTAAAAATGAATAATGCTGCGGTCTTTCCAGTGTTGTCAAATGTCGGCATCGCCTCGGCCCATTTCGTAAAGTAATCTATGGCTACAATGATGTATCCATGCCCCCCGGCCGAGTGGGGGTGACATGTCATGAAATCGATGCCCCATTTCGTAAAGGGACCAACGGAGACCACAGGGTGAAGAGGAGCAGGATGAGACCGTATCTTGTTATTATAGGTCTGGCAAGCATGACATTTTTGAACGACGATTATGCAGTCGTTAAATAAAGAAGGTCAAAAATACCCTGCTCGTAAGATCTTCTAGGCAGTAGAATACTCAGACATATGAACACCACAGGCTCTAGAATGGCAGTCATTCAGATATCTCTCAGCCTCGTTGAACGTGAGGCATCATCAAAAAATAGAGTCAATCCCATGACGATAAAGAGTATCCCCGAGGATAATGTATTGATGAGCTTGGTATCGTATTCAACGTCGGTCAGTACTAGACAAAGTTGGCCGGAAATTCTGGGTTTGGAGATATATAATGATATCGCCATACCAAATATCATCAGTGCTGATGAGGAAAAGGGATTCATCAGGTAGTGAATCAGCTGCTACATTTTCCGTTTCAGAATAGGTAAAGTCGCATATCAACTCACCAAACACTAAGGACTTCTTAGACTTGGCACGTTCAAATTCCAAGTCAAACTCCTGGAGTATCACAATCCATTTGGAGTATTTTCCCCCTATCAATTGACGTGTGAGAATGTGTTGCATAAGGTTGCAGTTAGAAATCACTGTAGTCTTGCGCAAGAGGATATAGTTCCGGAAGCGTTGGACGGCTTGAACGGCAGCCAAGGCCAATTTTTTGACATGTAAATACTTGATTTCAGTAGGCATTAGACTTCGACTCAAGTAGTATATAACATGTTCGTCGTTAGCATCATCCTCTTGGACGAGAACCATACCAATGGTTTAATTTGAGGCAGCAAGGTAAAGGAAATAATCACGACTGTAATCGGGGGGAAAGAGAAGCGGAGCACGCGTTAGGGACAATTTCAAAGCTTCGAAATCATTTTTGGCGATGGTATCCCATACGAACTCAGACCCCTTTTTAAGTAACCGCGTAAATCCATGAGTTATTTTAGCGTAATTTGGGATAAAACGACAAAGAAAGTTTGCTTTCCCCTACAAACTTTGTAGCTGGAAAAGTGTAGAAGGAGGAGGGAGATTAAGGATTGCCTCAACCTTTAGAGGATCCACCCGGATCCCTTGACGTGAAACGATAAAACCTAGAAGGTGGCCAGATTCTACGCAGAAAACGCACTTATGAGGATTCAAACATATAAGATAGAACCGACAGCAGACGAAAATGGCTCGGAGGTGGGTTGGGTGATAGACTCGGTGCATTGAATGAGTGGGTAAATCATCCAAATATGGTTGAACTATGTGCTTGATATCATGGAAAGCATAAGACATAGTGCGTTGAAAAGTTGCGCCAGCATTCTTGAGACCGAAAGGAAGTTTCCGATAGGCAAAAGTGCCCCAAGGAGAAATAAAAGCAGTCTTATGTTGATCCTCGGGCACAATGTTGATTTGATTATACCCAGAGAAACCATCCATAAGAGAGAATATTTCACTTCCGACGCAATTGTCGACAATCTGATTGACGAAGCGGGTAGGAAAGTTGTCTTTGGTACAATCTTTGTTGATATCCCTATAATCAATGCATACACGAATTGTGCCTTGTTTCTTGTCGATCGGGACAAGATTGGAAACCCAATCAGTGAGAGCCACCGGATAAATAAAGCCAACTTTAAGAAGTTTCTCGACTTCGAGCTTGATAGCCGCCGCTTTACGTGGGTGAACTGGATGAAGGCGTTGCCGGACGAGTTTAGCATCGGGGTATGTCTTGATCTCATGTATCACAATCTCAGGGTCGATACCCGACATTTCTTCGTAGCTCCAGGCGAAGATGTCACGAAACTCTTTGAAAATGGATGTGTATGTGATGACTTCATCAGAAGAACATGAAGCTCCGATATGGACATTTTCAACAATTCCAGGTTTGACGGATATGTCGAGGGGAATAGTGGGCGAGATATTGCTTAAGTTCCCTTCGGAAAACACATCGTGTGTGGACTCGGGAACAATTGAGATGACGACAACGGTCGACGGGGTCGATATCCGTTGGTAGTTCTCAAGGGTATGTTGCTCCAGAAAGCGGATGGAATGATGATGTCCATTGTCCCAAGGGGTGTCCTCCATGACAGACATGATCATCTCGTCAGTGGGAAAAATGACACGGAAAGGATCTGGAGACAACTCACCAAATGGTAGAAGGGGTTTCCGATTGAATGGCCTGATAGGCGGATTCAACCGGACTTAACGCCATTTCGTCGCCGTAACGAAGATAATCTCCAGGGTCAGGTACTATCCAGGGGTCATGAGATGTAGGAAGTTCATGAATTGAGGTGGAGATCATGTTGATTGAAGCAACGAACGAGCGTGGAACATCGGGCGGTGGAATGGGGAAAGTACCCATTAACGAAGAGTATTTGATAAGGCCTACACTGACGTTCTCATAACCTGGTGGGGTTTTAGCGATGAACGGTACATTTCCATTATGGGAATCGGAATTAAAGAAGGCTAATTGGTTGACGGTGATGACCTTTCCTTGATGTGGGAAACGTACCACACGGAAAAGGGTCCACACAACTGCACGCATGGAATCGATCCAGCTGTGGCCAAGCAGAATATTGTAATCAAGAGGAGCGTCAAAGACTTCCACTTCGACTTGGACCGTTTTGCCTTCTAACGTGATGGGAAACGAAGGAAGGATACAGTAGGGCTTAAAACCAGAGCCATTGAAGGCTTTGAGAGTATTCTGGGATTCATTCAAAGAGGGAGATCCAATGTCTTTCCAACAAGTAAGAGACATGACACACGTCGAGGTACCCTCGTCGATAACGGTACGAAAAATGTTTTTTTCAGAGACAATCACTTGGATTTGAAATGAGAGTTGAGGGGGTAACCTTGGAATGTGATCCTCCAAGTAAAAAAATATTAAATTCATATCCGTCGAGTCGATTCCACCAATATATTTCAACAGTGCCTTCCGTTGTGCGGGACAACTTTGAAGGACTTTGAGGGCTGACATCGTAGAGGGTGCTTGGGCCAGATCTTCAACAATGCTGTAGTGCTAGGAAGCACGAGCATGAGGATTGAAATCCGATTTCCGAACGATGCCCTTTGGGGGGGGTCGAAGAACTGTGTCGAGGCTCAGTCGTTCGAGATGAAGAGGACCATTGGTAGGTGGAGTCGCGGGAGAGGGTTGTACTGAAGAAGGAGGTAGATCATCAACCTTCTCTTTAGAGGGAGAATAATATTTGGCTCGAGTGGTGAGTGCAATGTCGTTCTGCTTTGAATCGTTAGTACACATCAATACATAGGATGTAGTAGAAGATGAGGGTTGGTCATGAATGACCAACTGAGCCTGTTGTTGAGACGGGAAGGGTTGGGAAAAAACGGTCGGAGCAGGTGGTTTTGGAGCTCCTTGAAGGAACTTAGTGACCTCGACGCGTCGTGGACAATCCTTCATGTAGTGATCATCACCACAGATAAGACAAGGGTATCGAGGTTTGTGCTTATCCCGATCGTCAACAGGGGTAGTTTTGGTTCGCTCTGCTTGAGAAGTATTTTTGTCCTCCTTATTCTTACCCCTTCCCTTTTTGGATTTGTTTTTACCGGCTGGGGTAGATTGAACTGCATTGACCTCAGAAGTCTTGCCAGTGGGAGGGGCAGGAGATGGAGCATTTTGAACATTAGAAGAAGCAGGTTTGGGGTTTGTGCTTGAGGCAGAATGTGGTTGGGCCTGGAAAGTGCCAATCACACTGTCAGCTGCATGTGAAGTAGCTGGAGTAGTTGAAGTGCTGGAAGTAGAAGGACGAGGTAAGTCAGGTAGTAAGTCGTAAAGGGTACCCATTTGTGAGTAAACAAGGTCAAGGTATTGAGAATGACTTATGGCCTGCTCTTCCGTGACTACTCCACCCATGGCGATGTCTCGAGCGATGTCGTTCAAAAATGATTTGGTGAACCATTCTGCTAGCAACTGATCAGGGAGTTCGAGTTTAATCAGATGTCGTCTCCGTCACCACTCATGAATGTGATCGGATATATGAGTGGATTTGTTCTGTTTGAAGGAAGTCAAAATCTCGGTCCCCATGTCATAACAGATCGGTAACTAGTAGTGTGTGAGGAAATCCATAGCGAGGGTGTTGAAGTCAGAGAAGAAACCCCGTGGTAATTCAATATACCACTTCACAACAGAACCTGTGAGGGTTCGTTGAAAAAGATGTAAACGAATAGAGTCATCCATCAACGAGTTGGATGAACACCATAGGTGAAAAGTCATAACGTGATTATTCGGGTCCTCTCCCACTTAGCTGTCAAATTTAGGAATGTCCGATGGTAGCTTGGCTGGTATAGAGGGCCATTGGGGAGAGTGACAAATTGGATCATTTAAAATCCTTCACAAATCTAGAAGATCCAAAGTGGCCAAAAAGGGTAACTGTCGATTCACCTGTGGGTACTGGTGGCTTTGGGGAGGAAGCCCTGTCGGCAAACCAGTAGGACCATAAGAAGTCTTCATATAATGTGAAGACCCAGGTATATTCTATGGTGGTTGGAGATGATAGTATCTCATGGGATTGTATCCTGGAACAGGAACGTGAGTTTGAGCATTCGAGCCCCAAATAGGATTGAACAAACTTGGATATGGTTGGCCCAAAGTAGGGGGTATTACGGATGCAGCTGGAAACTGCTGCCCCCCAGTCGATTGAGGAGGATGTTGTATCAACTGATTCCAATACTGGGCCAAGGACGAAGGTATGTTTTGTCCATAAGGTGGGGTCGGTCCTCCTATCGAACGTGGTGTTCCAATTGGGGGCAGTGTTCCAATTGGGGGTTGTGTTCCAAATGGGATTTGTGTTCCAATAGGAATTTTCCCGCTGAGAGGGGGTTGAGTCATGCCACCTTGGTGAAATTGTCCACCGACGGGAATCTAGTAATTTGGTGTGAATGACAAAATAGTGCCACTAGGATTAAGACTGCCAGTAGAAGATAAGGAAGGTACTCCAAAAGGAAATTGAGGGAGTGTTGGAATAAAACCGGGAAGAGAGTGCCCAGAAGAAGAAGGACCACCAGGAGATCCGGATGGGGTTTGCATAGGAGTGGGAATGGAAGCATTCAATGCACGGTAACCAGGTGGTAGTGTCAGAGTGACGTTGGGCGTTCGCGGTGTGCTGATGGGAGCGAGACTAACCGCAGTAAACCCGGTTGGAACACTCGTAGTATCTGTGTGATGGGCCATTTTGATAGGGACGGTAAAGTGATAGGCGGTAGTAAACGGTACTGTCTCTGGACTAGAGATTTCGGAAATCACAGGTGGGGTGATTTCGGAAATCACAGGTGAGCCCGAACCAAAAAGGTCCCGTCGAAAAACACCTGTTGACCAAAAAGGGTCTTGGCCTTCTATGCCTGGAAAGGGTCCAACTGGTGATCCAGAAGATGTAACAACTAAGTCTCTGGAAGAATTCAGTCGCATAAATGGTCGCTTAGAATCAGGGTGAAGTCGAAATTCCTCTCGAGTATTAGTAATTCAGAAATGTTCTAGAGAGTCAGTTCGTTCCACTTGTGGTGTGGTGACGGCTTGGACTACACTCTATGGAGGAGAGCCCTCAGGTGAATTTGTAGGCAAGGGTTGAGAACCTTCCAGATGCTCTGGAGGTAAACCCTGCATTCTATGTGAACGACGTGGAGGAGCTATTATAACCGAGTGAAAAACTTCACGAAGAAAATCTTATAGTCAACTTTGGTAAACAAACAACACGGGCTAGTAAACAAAATCTAGGAAGCAACACCAAGCAAACAAGACCTTCTAATTCTGAAGTCACTATTTGGTGATGAAATCCAACGTCACAACAACGAGACGAGAAGGGGCTAGGATAGGGTGGAAAATTTATGTTGACGACCTGCTTAATGGACTTACACCCTGGTGCAAGCTCCCACACATAATTGTGGGTATACCCTCCCAGGAGCCCGAGTGAGTTTGGCCAACGTCAATTCCAGGTACCATGAAGACTTTCCCCTTCACAGTCACCTTGTGTAAGACCCTAGAAATATAGGCCGCTAAGGTTACCACCGACAACAATAAAGCCTGGGGGGACAGTCGACAGTCCAATCCACATGCAAGGGCAGGGTATCTAGCCTGAAATCAACTCAAAAGGCTTCCACTCATCATTGTGGGTATACCTTCGAGTGACCCCCGTAATACGTGCAATCTCTACATCGATATCAACAAAGTAGGGTGAGTAACTCTGTCAATATCAATGCGACCTCGTGCTTGACCTTTGTGTGAGAAGGGCTTCCCAGGACAAGATGTTGTAAATGGAATTTGACACTCCTTAACACAAGATGCTATTGTGTGTTTTGTGCTTTGGAGAGTGTATCTCTCTTCCTACTCCAAAGCGCTAGCCTAGCTAAATGTTGGTGCAATAGAGCCCTAGAAAAGAGTTACTAGTTAAATTTTACAATTGCACAATGTTATTAGGGGCTGTTGTTACTCAAAGGAAGCGGAGATGAAACTGATGTTGTATAAGACTCTGACCCAACGATGCATGGATAAGAATGAAATATAGCAATTTTCGTTCAATGAATCCTATATACGGGAGGGAAAGAGAAGTTTTCCAGATCAAAATTGAACTACAAGACACAATTTCCTTTGAAATGCAATTGCAACAAATCACGCAAGAATAACAATTCTCTATGGTTTATTTTTCAATAATTTCAACAATTGATTTTCAATACTTTCGAAGACGAAAATGTTTTTGAAATAAAAACGTTTGTTCACTTTTCAAAAAAGGACTTACACCACGATGATAAGAGTGCTGAAAATAAAAAACCAATGAACAAGCAATAGATAAAAACCCAAACCACTCTTTCAATGGAAACAAAAATAACAAGCAAACCAAACTAGTCTTGTCAATTGCATGAGAAAAATGAGTTTTCAAACAACGAGCAAATGATAAAGACAAAGCAGCTCAACTTTCAACCAATCACCGGTTCTTAACCAACCAAGCACACTCAGATTCCAAAATCAGAGAGTATATCGTTGCAGAGAGAAGTCAAGAAACGAAAGTCAAGACAAATGGACAGGAAAAGTCTTGATTTCCTAAGACTGTTCGTGCACAAGAACGAAGACAAGAAAACATCAACCAATGGTCCAAGAAGGTCTAGTTAGGCACCTATAATGATCTGGGCAGTTGATCATGCCAAAGTCTTAAAGAATTTTTTTTGAAAAAATGGGTTCGCAGGCTAAGAGTATTACACAGTGCGAGAATAGGTCATTCTCGCAGGTGAGCTTTGAGCAGAGTGAGAGAACCTCGCACTGAACCTAAAAGTAGAGTGCGAATTCAACATATTCTCGCAAGTGACTATGGAGTGCAGTGCAAGAATGTCTGAAACTAATCAAATTTTTGGAAAAATACACAAAATTTGAAAAGGCCTCTGGACCCAGAGGGTCTATCAGGGTATCCTGAAGACTCAGAGATTGATATGAATGGAGAAAGGTAAGGCAAGAGAAAATGGCCAAGGAAAAATACCAAAAACCACAAAGAAAATGAGTTATATCCCTAGTTGAGTCGCCAATTTTGTTATTGGACTAATCGGTAGGTGCGAACACTAACAAATCTCCCTAGATCCACCTGGATCTAGAACAAAACAGGATAGAACATGCCTCTTTCCCTAAGTTTTGACCATTGAATTAGCTAGTAGGGAGGAACAAGTAACATACCTTTGTATCACTTCCTAGGGTCTCTGTTGCTCCCGTTTCACTCCAGCGCTCTCGTGAAGTCAAGACCAAGACAACACAAACCAACCAAAGTGAAGATAGCAAAATATATTCAACTGTCAACTTATGTGTATGATCAAGGAATTACACAATAAAGTGAGAATAGCTTTATGGGAAAGGGACATTCCACTGTATCATATTAATTGAAAGTAGAAGATTACAACCTGATCGCCTTGATGTCGCAAGCTTCCTTTCGGTGGCTCTTGGCTCCAACACACACACACTTGCTCAATACTTGTATGAATAAGATCAAATCCTCTTGATAGACTTGCTAGAGTCTCCAAGCTCCTGTTCAAGCTAGGTCCTTCACACAATTCTTTCACCAATTCTCCAATGAATCTTGCTTAAACTTTTCCATGAGAATTCCATCAATATATAGGAGAGAATGAGATGGTTACTTGGATAAAAATGATCCCACAATATCAGGGAATCCAGTACAAGGATAACCATTCAAATGCCAACCCATTCTTCTAGAAGTTTCCCTTCTAGAACCATCGAGAATTCATCTTTTTCCAAGCTTTAGAGCAAGTTCGCACCCTAGCTATGTAGCACAGTGCGAGAAGTTCACACCCTAGCTTAAGGGAGCCTGTGAAAATGGGTCATTCTCACACCTTGGTATATTAGCAACCTGCAAACTCTCTTCAAAAGTATGTTTTCTGGGAAGAGATGAATGTCAATTTTCTTAGGAGAAAGTTCTTATGAGGAGCCTGAGTACACCATCATCAATACACCATCATGATGACCAAAATCATGGGTAACACTCACGAAGTTACGAACCCCAAAATCCCGAAATGCGGGACTCACTTTTCCTTTTCACATTTTTGAAAGTTTGTTCATGATGATGTTTGGACACCAGAACTCACGAAGTTCCGAACCCGAAATCCCAAAATGCGGGACCCACTTTTCCTTTTTCGCATTTTCGAAAGTTTGTTCATGTTGATGTTTGGATACCGGAACTCACGAAGTTCCGAACCCCGAAATCCTGAAATATGGGTCTCACCTTTCTTTTCTTTCGCATTTCAGAAGTTTTTTCATGTTGATGTTTGGACACCGGAACTCACAAAGTTCCAAACCCCGAAATCCTGAAATGCGGGACCCACTTTTTATTTTTCACATTTTCAAAAGTTTGTTCATGTTGATGTTTGGATACTGGAACTCACAAAGTTCCGAACCCCGAAATCACGAAATACGAGTCTCACCTTTCTTTTCTTTTGCATTTCGGAAGTTTGTTCATGTTGATGTTTGGACACCGGAACTCACGAAGTTCCGAACCCCAAAATTCTGAAATGCGGGACCCACTTTTCCTTTTTCGCATTTTCGAAAGTTTGTTCATGTTGATATTTGGACACCGGAACTCGCGAAGTTCCGAACCCTGAAATCTTGAAATGCGGGACCCACCTTTCCCTTTTTGCATTTTTGGAAGTTTGTTTATGTTGACGTTTGGCAACTAGAGCTCATGAAGTTTCGAACCCCGAAACCCCGAAATGTGAGTCCTACCTTTCCCTTTTCGCATTTCGGGAGTGTTGTGTGTGTTGATGTTTGGCTTTTGTACTCACGAAACCCCGAACCCCGAAATACCGAAGTGTTGGCCCATAGTCTTTCCGTATTTCAGATTTCGGAAAACAGTGGGGTCCTTTGTTTTGTTCGACAATTGTGATCACCAAAACCCGATTGACCTCTGTTTCTTCACAAGCTGTAGGAACATAGTAGGAATTATTGTTATAGGAACAACTCAAATACTGTAATGTATGGACTGGTAGAAAACGTTGGAGGATCTTCATCCGGAATAGAAGTATAATAATAACTGTTCATATTACAGGTCACCGTGTACGGGGCATGACAAGTACCTAAATTATTATATGGAGGAAGATATGGGTATATACTTACTTGTAGGTGGAAATAAGTACAGATGTTAATAGAGAGTTAAAGTGAATTTCTTACAGTAAAAATGATAATATCGCCTTTACACGCGCACATAGCAGACAGTCAAGTTACCTACTGTTCTAGCAATCATGAAGATCCAGACTTGCAATCACAAGCATAATGAAATGTGCAGAACTGATTACTTTGACAATTTTCTATTCGAAGTAAACTAGATTGGTGTAATGATGTCTTTATGGATCGAATTGAATCTTACCTTCTCTTAAATTCTAAGCTTAAAAGGAAGTTGAATTATGTCATAGAATTTTTTTTTTATGGTAAATTTGAGGTACATTACATAAGGGGTCTGGGGTAGATGAGCTACGAGGAGAAATGAACAAAATCAAACCTCCTACATTTGAAGGTGAGCACAAGAAGGATGAAGATGCAGAGACATGGCTGCTGGGCATGAGAAAGTATTTTCAATTGCATAATTATTCTTCTCATGCAGAAGGTATAATTTCCATCTATCAACTCAAGGGAAAGGCATCAATGTGGTGGGATCAGCTTGTGTAGTTGCAACACATTAAAGAGAAAAGTGTTACTTGGAGGGAATTCAAGAAGTATTTTGAGAAGAAATTCTTGACTAAGAGATACTATGCCAAGAAAATGAAAGAGTTCTTTGAGCTGAAGCTTGAGAGTGTGACCATAGATGAATATGAAATAAGGTTTTTAGAACTGTTGAAGTATATTTCTTTCATCAAGGATGAGATAGTTAAGATTCAAAGGTATTTGAGTGGATTGCCATCATTCATTAGTGACAAAATACAATAATATGATCCCAATGCATTGGAGGAGACCATAAGGCGAGATAAATTCCTATACGATCAACAAAAATCAAGACCAACTTTCCAAAATCTTGGGAAGACAAAAATAAATTCAAGATGGATCAGAGGAAGAAGGGATCTAAGCCACCATTCTTTAGAAATAATCTTCAGGGACAAAAAAATCCTAGAGAACCCAAAACGATTGAGACAGGGGGTCAAAGGCCAAGGCAACCACCTATTCAATGTTGGGGTTGTAAATGAGATCATATGTTCAAATATTGTCCTCACAAAGGTGAAAAAGTGAGGATTGTTCACAATGTACAACAAGCGGAAACAATGGAGGACATGGGAAGAAATGCACCAAGGATCTATGTAGCCCTGGACAACAAGTAAGAAGAGTATCGATCACATATGATTGAAGTGGAAGGTATGATCAATAACCAAACCATTGTTATTTTAATTTATTCAGGAGCAAGTCATAGTTATATAGATCCTAAGATGGTGGAAAGTTTGTATTTTCCAAGAAGCAAGCATGGAAAATCTTGGTTGGTGCAGTTGGCTACCAGAGCCAAAATAAAAGTTAATGAGATGGTTAAGTCATGTCTTATGGACATGAATGGACTGAACACCAAGGCAGATTTGAACATCTTGCCTTTAGGTTCATATGACTTTCTAATTGGGATGGATTAGTTAGACCAACATCATGCTATCTTGGACATAAAAAGGAATTTACTTGCTTGGATGAGGAAGGGAACCTAAGGAAAGTGTAGGGAATTCCCAGGGTAGTAACCATTAGACAAATTTCAACATTGCAGCTGAAAAAATGTTACAGAAAAAGGTGTCAAATATTTGCATCTCATATGGAAGAGACACATAAAGATAAGGTGCCAAATTTGGAAGATCACGCAGTCCTGGAAGATTTTGAAGATGTGTTCAAGGAGGTACCAGGACTACCCCCAAAGAGAGATATTGATTTCTCTATAAATTTAATGCCGGGAGCAACTCCAATGTCAAAGACTCCTTACAGAATGAGTACACCAGAGCTGAAGGAGTTGAAAATGTAGCTTGAAGAACTTTTGAAGAAGGGGTATATACTCCCAAGTGTGTCACCTTGGGGTGCCCTAGTCTTGTTTGTGAAGAAGAAAGATGGGACATTAATATTGTGCATTGATTCCAGGCAACTAAATAAAGTGACTGTAAAGAACAAGTACCCTTTGCCAAGGATTGATGATCTCTTTGATCAATTGAAGGATGCAAGGATATTTTCAAAGATAGATCTCAGGTCAGGATACCATCAGGTAAGGATCAAAGAAGAAGATATCAACAAGACCGCCATCAAGACAAGGTATGGTCATTATGAGTTCACGGTGGTTCCATTTGTGTTGTCAAATGCACCAACTATTTTTATGTGCTTAATGAATGGTGTTTTTCGAGAATATTTAGACAATTTTGTCATTGTATTTTTGGATGACATCCTTGTATATTCCAAGTCAGAAGAAGAGCATGAGCATCATTTGAGGATGGTGTTGCAAGCATTAAGGGAGCATCATTTGTATGCCAAATTGAGCAAGTGATCATTTTATCAGAAGAAAATTCATTATTTGGGGCATATCATTTCAGAGGATGGGATAGCAGTGGATCATGAGAAGATAGAAGCCATTAGAGAATGGTCAGCACCAAATAATGTGACATAGGTCAGATCATTCATGGGCCTTGCAAGATACTATAGGAGATTTATTGAAGGATTCTCAAAGATTGCACACCCAATCACTTCCTTGCAAAGAAAGGGTGTGAAGTTTCAATGGACATTGGATTGTGAAAAGAGTTTCCAACACTTGAAAAAATTATTAACAAGTGCTCCAATACTAAGGATTACAGACCCAAATGAAGACTTTGTTGTATGCACAGATGCATGTAAATAAGGACTTGGTGGAGTCCTCAGTCAAAATGGGTTTGTTATATGTTATGAATCAAGAAAGTTGAAGGAGCATGAAAGACACTATGCCACTCATGATTTGGAGTTGGAAACCATAGTGCACGCCTTGAGGAAATGGAGACACTACCTCATGGAGAAAAGGTTTAAGCTGAGGATAGACCATAATGGTATGAAATATTTATTTGATCAACCCACTCTAAATGCTAGGCAAAGTAGATGGTTAGAATTTCTAAGTGAATATGACTTTGATATAAAGCATATCAAGGGGAAAGAGAACAAAGTGGTTGATGCACTTAGAAGAAGAGTGTATGAATTGCATGCTACAACCATTAGCATGTACCAATCATATTTGAAACACATAATTTTAGAGGCTGGAAAATTAGATTTGCAATACATGGAATTATTGGCAAAATTACAACAAGGTAATTGGCAACATAAAATTGAAGAATACAAGCTAGATAATGATGAAATTCTCATGTATAGGGGAATAATTTATGTACCACACTAGTACATATGACCAAATTTGAGAAGGTTTTTTGTTGATATTGCCACACTTATTCATCGCAATTTCCATGAAAGCCGAGTTTTTTTTTCGTCGGAATAATTTCGTCGCTCTATCGACGATCCAGGTGTGCGTGGAAACATCGACGAAATTATCTCTCCACGTGTCACCACCTTCAAGTTCGGTTAACCCTTTGCATCATTGCAATTCTGAAGAAACCTCGTTGCAAGTAAAATGAACAACCGTGGCAATTACGATGAAATTTCGTCGCAATTGCGACGAAAATTTTTGACAAGTCAAAAACTTACGACGCAGATGTTGTATGTGCGACAAAAAACTGTGGAAACTTGCGACGAATACCCATGGAAATAGCGACGACATTGATTCATCAAGACCAAAGTTACGACGAAGATGATGTATGTGCGACGAAAACCTGTGGCAACTTGTGACGAAATTTTGTCGCTATTTCCACGGTGGTCAAAATGCAATTTTTTTTTTCCGACGAACTATCGTCGATATTGCACCAATGGCATTAAGTTTTAAAAAAAAAATTACACGAGATATGGTATTACCATATTACATTGTAATATGGTATACCATATTACAATGTAATATGGCATTACCATATTACATTGTAATATGGGATTACCATATTGCATTGTAATATGGTAATGCCATATTAACCCAAAATTAATTGCAAGCCAACATGAAGAAATATGAGCTTGGAAAACAATTATTGTTTTGTATGGATTTTGTAGTTAGAGGATGTGAATTTTGTATTGACCTACGAAATATAAAATTCGCTGTAAATTGGTTGATCCAAGATAATTGAATTGAACCAAGGTAATTCATGGGGTTAGCAAATTATTTAGGAATGAAATGTCTCTTTAATGCACATTAGAAAAGGCAAGTATAAACTTTCAATTCATTGCAATTGAAAACCAAGTAACTGAAGCTTTGACATGCAAGAATTGTAATGCATCAATATTAAATCTAATGAAACTTGCAATTTCGTTTGAAATCAAAGCAAATTTTGCATGATACATAATGGCGGAACCTTTGATACAAAGAAAGAGTTGGATAACATAACACTTGAAACTTTTGTTGGTGCAATCATAATATACCCCAAATAAGATAAGGAATTGCACATCATAGTTTAGGCATTGAAGTATGATAAATATGATAAATATATACATTCGTTTAGGCATTGAAGTAT
>ML813395.1:9323-19634 GCA_009831015.1 Picea engelmannii | reverse complement strand
AGTTTCCTTTTGAAATTAACCTACACAATTTTTTAACAAATGTTTCCTAACAATTGATGATGGACATAACTACATCGTTGGTATGATTAGGCACAGTCGCGCAGAGCTCCTCTTGGTTTCGAGAATAGTCATTCTCTACTAAATAGGGGAAACCACGTGAAGGTGGAAGATTTAATTATTCCCCTCCCCCCTCACATCACTCTCAATTTCCCCATATTACCTAATTTGAAATTATAAAGAACATGTATGATATACTATATTATACAATATAAAAACATATAAAGATCATATAAAAGATATAAACACATACCTCTTCTTTTCAACATGAATTAAATATCAGTCATATTCTTATTCATCCAGTTCAACATCTCTATCAGGATTTGGTTCAGAATCGATATTGGTGAAAGGCTCATTCCTATCAACATCATCATCAATGCCATTTTCGCTACTATAGTTATCGATATCGTCAATGAGATCGTCGTCTCCTACATTTGGATGATCAACCTCTTCAAATTCTTCGTCTGACACATCGAATACATGAGCCACCTGCTCCTGATATTCATAATCATGATCTTCTTCCTCATTATTATCTTCATCCTCAGCTACATGATTGTACTTTACTGGTCTTCCTCTTGGATCATATCTAACAATGTATGACCAACCTACTTTACTAGGTACCTCTGAGTAAAATACTTGCTCACATTGACTTGGAAGAACATAAGGCTCTGTACCCGGAATCCATTATCATGCTCAATAACAGTTATTTCAGGATCATGTTCATGCATCCTGGTGCCGACCCCCAACCCTCGGGCTGAGCACTGCACATGATCGTTCTAATTCTCCTCTGAGTCAGATCGACTCTTCAATTTCCCTATAGGAAATTCTCACACACAAAAGAGTGTATCCACAGGTCCTTCCTAAAAAAACCCTCCCTATCCACCTTAACTCCAGGTGCGAGCCTTACACTTCCATACGACCACGACCTGGTCCTTGTGCAAACACCTTTCACAAATCAGGTGTTCGAAGGTCGAAGATCCTTGACTTTTCTTCACCAAATGCCGATACCCAACATGCGATGGGATATGGCTCCTCCTTGTTAGCGCCCTCCATGCGTAACCTCTGGCTAGAGCTAAGTACTAACCTCACTCATAACTCATGAGTTCGTGAGTTGAAGGGTTGAACCTCCAGGCCCTTCTTTTATGAGACTTCGAGACGCGAAAGACAGAGAAGATTTGACTCCTTCAGTACTTCTCGGGCTCGCAACTTCACGAATTAGTTTTTTGAGCCTTTGTGCTCCTTTCTCATGAGAAATCGAAGCATGAGAAGTCAACAGGGTGTTGACCCCCTCCCAGGCGACGAGTGTCCACCTGTCAACCACGTGGTCCCCACTTGATGGACGCACCACGTGTTCACCCGAGACCTCGACCCTCGGTCCTTCGCGACTTCTGCAGTCAAAACTGATTCCTCCCAACCTTCGAAACCCCGATACGCGATATAGCGAAGAGGTTATGAACCAATGGTTGTCCCTACTTCTTGCTACTCGAAAGTTCGTGCAACGAAAGGATTTGGCCTGCTCTCCGAACTTACGAACCCCAAGTTCGAAAGAATGATCCAATGGTCCAAACTGACCAGGATCGACGGTCTTCGTTGATTCTTGACACTAGAGTGGTGGGTTCATCCAACTCCTAACAACCCTGCAGCTTTACTGGATCCTACGGTCCCCGCAACTCTGTGAATTCTTCACTAAGAATTTTGACCGTTCGATTCCTTCCTCTGAATATCTGGCCCAAATTGACTCGACGTTCTTTCTCTAGGACTTAACTTCTGTGTGATGATTCAACTCCTCATCTTCCTTTGAATACTTCAAAGGCACTGCCCCTCCTGAGCTTTCTATTGCAACCTCAAGTCTCGAAAGGACTCCTGCACGCACTCTTTGCGGGCATCTTTCAAATACTTCTATGTATTTGATTCTTTGACTCTGTGCACTCTCGGCAACAACAATGTTTCACTCTTCAACCTTAGTTGATAAATTCTAAGGCTTCAACTAGCCTGCGTACACCTTGCATGAATTCTATGCTTCACTTGCACTTCTGCTGGAATGAGAACAATGGTATCCCTCCTAAGCTTTCTGAGATAGACTCAGAACCCTTGTCAACACACACCTTGCAGACGTTTCACTTCACTCCTTACAAGAACTTCTCTCAGGAAGAGAAACAATTGAAACTCATTCTCTTTCTCTCTCAGAATTCATACATTCAACATGAAATCATACTTTCAACACAACATAGCATCATAACAAATGCATAACAGAGAGAATAAAACAACTGTAAGCATACCATTCAACATATGTAAACATTAAGCATCATAACACCATGAAATCTGAGTCAAAGCTTCATATATTAATTCAAGCTCCTGTACATGGGTTCTTCTCTACAACTCTCTTCTTCTCTATTCTGTGCTAATGATACAATAATACAAGAGTGAGGGTGTCTATATCGGTTTTCCCTCCTACGCTTCTAAAACTGTCTAATCTATTAATTCAAAGCTACCTACTTTCATTAATCAGACTTAAATGCTTTTTACATTGACAAATGAGAGCAAATCGCTCACGATTTGTTTACAATAGCCATATATAAATGCAAGTACGCTTCTAGCTATTACATTAATATCTGCTTCTTAATTTTTCAAAAACATTTCAAAATGTGTAAAATGTGTTCTACGCTTTCCAGCTATCTTCTGCCTTCATGCTCGCTTGGCTGGTTGCTTGCGATGCTCCTGCATCATACTCCCTTGCTTGAAAATTTTCATGAACTCCTGTTCATGAGCTCTTGCACGGTCTGTCCATGCTTCTGAATTTCTGCTTCATCTTCCCAACTGGCATCTTCAACTGGATGTCCCTTCCATTTGATAAAGTATTCAAAATACTTTTTTCTCCTGGTCTTTCTGCTAACCCTCTTGTCAATTATACTTTCCATCTGCGGCTTTTCAGCTATAGGCATTTGTTTGGTCCATTGAATTTCTTCCTTCTCATCTTCTGCTCTTGCTTCTTCAGCTCTGTAAGGGTACAAATCTGCAATATTGAATATCGGTGAGATTCTGACCCCATCGGGTAATTCAATCTCACATGCATTTTCCCCAAATTTATTTATGACCTTGCACGGTCCAATCTTTTTCATCTTCAGTTTATTATACGTTCCCCTTGGGAACCTTTCCTTCCTTAGATGTGAAAGAATCAGATCGCCAACTTCAAATTGAAGTTCTCGCCTGTGTTGATCTGCTCTGCGCTTATATTCTTGACTTGAACTCTCCAATCACTCCTTAATTTGGCTATGAATCTCCTTCATTCCTTCTGCAAAGTATTCTGCACTAGAACTCCTGAATTCATCTTGTTCCGAACCTTTCAATTCATAAAATCCCCTTGGCTGCATTCCATATACAATTTGGAATGGACTCTGCCCTGTGCTTCTGTTGAGTGAGTCATTGTAAGAAAATTCCGCCTGTGGCAAAATGTGATCCCACTGACTGTGGTGTTCAGTGACTAAGCTCCTCAACAAATCTCCCAAGCTCCTATTTACGACCTCTGTCTGTCCATCCGTCTGAGGATGATACGCTGAGCTAAAAGACAAACTTTTCCCCAACTTCTTCCACAAGGTCCTCCAGAAATGTCCCACGAAATTGGTATCCCGATCAGACATGATACTCCTTGGCAAGCCATGAAGTCTGATGACTTCTTTGAAAAACAAATTTGCAATATGAGTTGCGTCGCTAGTTTTCTGGCATGGTATGAAATGTACCATCTTTGAGAATCTATCGACTACCATAAAGATCGAATCATATCCTCTCTGTGTTCTTGGCAGTCCCAATATGAAATCCATGTTCACTGTGTCCCACGGCCTTTTAGGTATGGGTAATGGTTGATATAACCCTGTGTTCTGCCTTTTCCCTTTTGTGTGCTGACAAATCCTGCATCTGTCCACAAATTTCTTAACATCTGTCCTCATCTCTGGCCAAAAATATGAGCCATTCAAATTTGAGAACATCTTATCATGACCGAAGTGTCCAGCCAATCCTCCACTGTGTTTTTCCTTCAGCAGGTTCTCCCTCATGGAGAATTTTGGAATACATAGCTGATTTTCCCTGAACAATAATCCATCCTGGATCATGTATTTGGTCCACTGGCTTCTGTCCCTGAGAACTGGATTCTTGGATGCCTCATATGCCTCCTTAAAATCTGGGTCATTCCTATACATTTCTTTGAGGTTATCAAAACCCAAAGTCTTGACTCTGAATTCCTGCATAAGCAAACATTTCCTGCTCAAAGCATCAACAACTTTGTTAGCAGTTCCAGAAATATGCTTAGTTACAAAAGTAAAATTCTGCATGAATTCAACCCATTTAACATGTTTTTGGTTCAACTTCTCCTGTTGAGTCATGAATTGCAAAGCTTAATTATCACTGTACAAAACAAACTCTTCAGGAACCAAATAATGTCTCCATTTCTTCAACACTTGTATGACTGCATAGAATTCTTTGTCATATGTTGAGTACTAGAGCTTCGCTTCATTCATTTTCTCACTGAAATATGTGATTGGCCTGTCATCTTGGCTCAAGACCGCTCCAATTACAAATCCACTCATGTCACACTTGACTTGGAATGTCCTGCTAAAATTCGGCAAAACCAGAATTGGTTGTTCCGTGATCTTCTTCTTCAGCAGATTGAATCTCTTCTTTGCTTCTTCTGTCCAGTGAAAATATTTGTGTCTTTTCTTCACCGCATCCATCATTGGTGCGCTAATTCCATTGAAGTTTCGAATGAATTTCCTGTAGAAACTTTCCAAACCATGTAAGCTTCAAAATTCAAAAACACTTTTCGGTGATGGCCAATTCTTAATTGCATTTACCTTTTCGGGATCCATCTTCAACTCATTTGTAGAGATAAAAAAACCCAAATAAATGAGTTCTGTCCTCATAAATGATGATTTTTTCATATTAATCAGCAATTTTTCTTCCTGTAATCTTCTCATCACTACAGCTAAATTCTTTAAGTGCTCTGCTTCTGTCTTGCTGAAAATTAATATATCATCAAGATATACAATGACGAATTTCCCTATGAAATCCTTCAGGACTTCGTTCATCAATATCATGAAGGTACTGGGTGCATTTGTTAAGCCAAATGGCATGACAAGCCATTTATACAACCCCTGATTCATCTTGAATGCTGTCTTCCATTCATCACCTTATCTCATTCTAATATGATGATATCCGCTTTTCAAATCAATCTTTGAAAAAAATCTTGCTCCACTCAAGCAATCCATCCAGTTGTCCATCCTTGGTAATGGAAATCTGTATATGATGGTAGTCTTATTGATCACCCTTGAGTCTGTACACATTCTCCAACCTACGTCTTTCTTTGGGATGAGCATTGTCGGAACAACGCATGGACTCAAGCTTTCCCGAATCAATCCTTTGTCCATTAAGTCCTGGACCTGTCTCTTAATTTCTTCATTTTCCCGCGACATCAACCTGTACACGGATTTGTTTGGTAAGATGGCTCCAGGTATAAGGTCGATATGATGGATTATACTTCTGATAGGTGGCAATGAACAAGGTAGTTCATCCACTACTATATCAACAAACTCTTCCAGCAACTCCTGGATTTCTTCTGGTAAATCATCTATCCTTGTACTGGTAAAAACAATTTTGGGATTCCTAACCATAATAAAATGCGTGTCTTCCTTATTCTTAACCTCATTAAGAAGTTCCTTCCCACTCATGAGAAGTACAGTGTTGCTCATTTCTGTTTTCACTTCTTTATCCTTAATTGGCAGCAACATGTGAGTCTTACCATTTTTTTCCAGGGTGTATGTGTTCTTTCTCCCATCATGAATCACATTCCTGTCATATTGCAACGGTCTACCCAACAATATATGACAAACATCCATGGGAATGACATCACATAATATTTCATCTTTATATCCCCCTATTTTAAATTCAACTAAACACTGTTTAATGACATTTACCTGATGTCCTTTTTGTAGCCATGAAACTCTGTATGGGCTTGGATGTACAATAGTCTCCAGCTTCAGCTTTTCTACCATCTTTGTAGATACGATATTGTTTGTGCTACCGCTGTCCACTATGACTTTGCATACTCTGTCTTTAGTTTTGCAAGTAGTCCGAAATAGACTATTTCTTTGGGATGGGTTCTCTGCCTCCTTCTCTGGCTTCAAGAGAACTTTCCTCATCATCAAAGATCTTCCACCCTCAACATATTCTGCCTCAACATTCTGTCCTTGAGCTTTGGAAATGTGAGTTTCACCACCATATTTTTTCTTATCTGGACACTCATAGGATTTATGTCCGATCTTTCCACAGACAAAGCACTTCACTTCACTTCCTCTGCCTCTTCCTCTTCCTCTGGCTCGAGGAAAAGTATTTCTATCAGCATAATGCCCTCTCTGTGAGCTTCCTCCTCTCTCATGTTGAGTTTGATGTTTCTTCCCCTCTTCTTTAGGTCTCTGAGTTCTGTCTTGGGAAATTGTTTTACCTCTGGCTTGACTTCTGCCTCGACCTCTTTGACCTTGCTTCCGGCTCAACTTCTCTTTAGATTTCAGAGCTATCTGATAAGCATCTTCCACATTTTGGATGGTCATCATGCTCATCTCATCTTGGATATCATATCACAGACCATTCATGTACCTGGAAACTTTTTCATCATCGCTCTCCCGATGACCTGCTCTGATGTTTATCTTGTAGAATTCTTCAGTGTATTCTTTCATTGACATCAACTTCTATCTCAAATTATGCATCCTCCGAAATAGAGTGATTTGGTGATCCTTGGGTATAAATTTGGATTTCATATTTGCAACCATTCTATCCCAGCTTTTAATTTTTTGCTTTCCCTTGCAGCGTCTGCCTGCCTGCAGTTCATCCCACCACAGTGCTGCATGCCCTTTAAGTCTAGTGATGAAATGTTTGAATTTCTTATCTTCCTCAACATCCTCATAGTAAAAGTATTTGTCTAGAGCTCTAATCCAGTCTAGAAGCTCTTCAACATCTAAGTTTCCCTCATACATGGGAATTTCCATCTTTGCTCTGGCACCTATCCTTGCAACAACCCTGAATAGGTGTTTGTCTGCAACATCTTCGGCTGTGACTTCTTCTCCTTTGTGTCCAGCTTAATTTTCACTTTCAGCCTCACTGATATCTCCAGCGTCAACTGTGCACCTCTGTGCTGTCTCCATAGCATCAAGCCTAGCACGTAATTCACACATTTCTCTCTCCATTGCTAGGTCAGGCATTGGTCTGTCTCTTCTCCTCGGCGACATGGTTATAAAATGTTCCTCTTTTCTTCGCTACAGAAAGAAAAGAAATTTTCTAAGCTTTGATACCACAAATGGTGCGTATCAGACTACTCTTTTTTCTCTAGCTCCTTCTGCCTGAAATATACAGATACAATCAAGCTCTGTTACCACAAATGGTGCCAACCCCCAACCCTCAGGCTGAGCACTGCACATGATCGTTCTAATTCTCCTTTGAGTCAGATTGACTCTTCAATTTCCCTACGGGAAATTATCACACACACAAGAGTGTATCCACAGGTCCTTCCTAAAAAAACCCACACTATCCACCTTAACTCCAGGTGCGAGCCTTACATTTCCATACGACCATGACCTGGTCCTTGCATAAACACCTTTCACAACTCGCATGTTCGTAGGTCAAAGACCCTCGACTTTTCTTCACCAAACGTCGATGCCCAACATGCGATGGGATATGGCTCCTCCTTGTTAGTTCCCTCCACATGTAACCGCCGGCTAGAGCTAAGTACTAACCTCACTCGCAACTCGCGAGTTCACGAGTTGAAGGGTTGAACCTCTAGGCCCTTCTTTTACGAGACTCCGAGACGCGAAAGTCAGAGAAGATTTGACTCCTTCAGTACTTCTCATGGCTTGCAACTTCACGAGTTGGTTTGTTGAGCCTTTGTGCTCCTTTCTCACGAGAACCTGAAGCACGAGAAGTCAACAGGGTGTTGAACCTATCCCAGGTGACGAGTGTCCACCTGTCAACCATGTGGTCCCCACTTGATGGACGCACAACGTGTTCGCCCGAGACCTCAGCCCTCAGTCCTTCGCAACTTCTGCAGTCGAAACTGATTCCTCCCAACCTTCAAAACCCCGATACGCGATATAGCGAAGAGGTTATGATCCAACGGTTGTCCCTACTTCTCTCTACTTAAAAGTTCATGCAACCAAATAATTTGGTCTCTCTCCGAACTTACGAACCCTGAGTTCGAAAGAATGATCCAACGGTCCAAACTGACCACGATCGATGGTCTTTGTTGATTCTTGACACTAGAGTGGTGGGTTCATCCAAATCCTAACCACCCTGCATCTTTACTAGATCCTACGCTCCCCGCAACTTCGCGAATTCTCCACTGAGAATTCTGACCATTCGATTCCTTCCTCTGAATCTTTGGCCCAAATTGACTCGACGTTCTTTCTCCGAGACTTAACTTCTACGCGATGATTCAGCTCCCTGTCTTCCTTTGGATACTTCAAATGCGCTGACCCTCCTGAGCTTTCTATTGCAACCTCAAGTCTCGAAAGGACTCCTGCACGCACTCTTTGCAAACGTCTTTCACATACTTCTGTGTATTTGATTCTTCGACTCTGTGCAATCTCGACAACAATAGTCTTTCACTCTTCAACCTTAGTTGATAAATTCTAAGGCTTCAACTAGCCCGCGTACACCTTGCACGGCTTCTGTGCTTCACCTGCACTTCTATTGGAATGAGAACAATGGTATCCCTCCTAGGCTTTCTGAGATAGACTCAGAAGCCTTGTCAATGCACACCTTGTGGACGTTTCACTGCACTCCTTGCAGGAACTTCTCTCAGGAAGAGAAACAATTGAAACTCATTCTCTTTCTCTCTCAGACTTCATACATTCAACACAACATACCATCATAACAAATGCATAACAGAGAGAATAAAACAACTGTAAGCATACCATTCAACATATGTAAACAATAAGCATCATAACACCATAAAATCTAATTCAAAGCTTCATATATTAATTCAAGCTCCTGTGCATGGGTTCTTCTCTACAACTCTCTGCTACAACTCTCTTCTTCTCTGTTCTGTGCTAATGATACAATAATACAAGAGTGAGGGTGTCTATATCCGTTTTCCCTCCTACGCTTCTAAAACTGTCTAATCTATTAATTCAAAGCTACCTACTTTCATTAATCAGACTTAAATGATTTTTACATTGACAGATGAGAGAAAATCGCTCACGATCTGTTTCCAACAACCATATATAAATGCAAGTATGCTCCTAGATATTACATTAATATCTGCTTCTTAATTTTTCAAAAACATTTCAAAACGTGTAAAATGTGTGCTGCGCTTTCCAGCTGTCTTCTGCCTTCATGCTCGCTTGGTTGGCTTCTTGCGATGCTCCTGCATCACATCCGTAGCCTGTACCATTTAACCTCAAACAAAACTATTTTAAAGGAATTAAAATCACACTCAATTATATCCTCCAAATGGCCACAGTACCTATTCTCAGTTTCTTCCGGATTTCTGTCACTTCTAGAGGAAATGTTGGTGACCTTAAAAACTGCAGTTATCCCATAATCCGAGGTTTTGATCTTATCATCCAACATTTTGATACGAAATTTATGACCATTACACCACATAGCCTTGTGATGTTTCAACTACAACATGGACAACAAGTAAAAAATAAATTGCGAATTAATAATCCTCATATAGGACTTACTAAATATATATTTCAATAATTAAACAAACCAAAATACATTGAAAAATTGGGAAAAAACTAGGAAAATGTGGGTAACAAATTTAATTTGCATGTTTATCTTTTAAACTAAAGGCTAAATCAACTTCCCTTGATGTAAGATCAAGAAATTGATCTCGATGACGATGCATTGTTTTAATCATCTTACTCACCCCTTTCCATGATAACCTACCAAAATATTCTTCAGTATATTCTATCCAATGCTCCATCCAATCAAGGTTGTTTGCAATGTATAAATGTAAAGCATCCCAGTATCGAGCAACTATATGATAGCATAACAATTTAATATCATTAATTAGTTATTGTTAATAAATCAATAATTTAATAGATGTGTAATATGTTAAATCTACGTCAACATCTAATAATTACCTTTCACAGTCCTCATTTTACCTTTCCCCAATAGGACCTCCCCTTCAAATTTGTTGATGGATTCGAGATGCCAAATGTGAGGCACATTCATATTTTCTGCTAATTTAGGTAGATATTGACTAATATA
>ML813394.1:110007-121017 GCA_009831015.1 Picea engelmannii | reverse complement strand
TCACTGCAATTCATAATCTGCTTTTTGAAGATGAATTAGTGGACTATAATTTTTCTAGGCCTGTACCTATTTGAAAACAAATACAAGAAGACAATCTTCCCTTAGAGGTCCCAATGAGATTGAAGAATAAGGAAACAAAATGACATTGTATAAATTTAAAACTTTAAGTGTTTGTATTGATGGAATATTAAAATACTCAATCTATAAATTTAGTTATTGCATTGAATTTATTTTATCTATTATATTGAAATATGTAAATACAATGTATGTTTGTTCATATGGTATCCATTTTTATACTGATCATGATAATATCGTTATTCTGTATTTTTAGGATAATACAAGGGATGGTGAACATGTTATTACTACACCTCTTTCATTTAATCGTGTTACTACTCTTTGGAGAGAGAAAAGAATATAAGAAAATTGTCTCTGAGGTAGAGTATAATGCATTTTTTACGGTGCCTTCTTTACAATATCCACTTCTTGTTTTTAATACTATTTGACGCAGACCCCCAAAACCGTAGGTTGGAAATCTGCACAGGATCTTTTCTTTTCGGCCCTAAGAGCCCGATTGACTCTTCTATTTCCCTTTCAGGAAATCAACACCCACAACAATCCTCGGGGAATTCCTTCTTATATTTCAGAATACCGGATTTCTCGTTTTTGCAAATCCCGCAGTCGAGCACCTGACCTCTTCAATCTCCGAATCCCGAAATATCGGACACTTGACCCTCCTAACTGTCCAATTCGGCTTTTTCACTTTTGCAAATTCGGGAGTTGCGATGACGTGCAACCCTACTCTCAACCCCTACAGTCCCGAACTTCCGATCCCTGATTTGCCGAAATGCAACGATCCCGGTCTCTCCTGTCTCTTCGCACTTTCGCAACTGCAAACACTGAAATGCGCTTCCACTATGTCCTCGGGGTTCCCAAACCTCCAAACCCCGAAATGCTGAAGTGGCACCTTTTGAAACCTTTTCAGACTTTCGCGTACCGGGTCTCCCTTATGTTATATATGTTCTCTTGTCAACAGAACTCCCAATATGCCGAATTCTGAAGTACCGAAACTCTGAATGTTTCGCCTCTGAGAGGTCAACGGATGTGATCTCTCCTTTGATCCAACGGTCAACGCGATTTCACGTTTTAGGAGTTCAAGATGTAAAGTCTTGAGCTCTTGTCCTCTCCACCTTCCGGGTCCCGAAGTCCCAAAATGCTGAAAGGACCTCGTCCCTTCTCAGGGTCCCAAAATTCTTGACGGGAATTTTCCTATCCTCCCATGCATCACCTTGGATTGTACTTTCCTCCTGACGTGGAATTTTGCCACATGTCGCCTCCTCTGGCTTCCGGAGTTTTAACCACCTTCCAACAGTTCTTCGATGTTTCAGATTTTCAGGTACCGGGAGTTCAAACCTCTCGGTCCCAAAACCTTATGTCAACACAACCCCCGAATTCCTGAATCTCGATTTTCCGAAACGCCAAATCACCTCGTCACACCTTCCTTCGCATTTAGCGATTTTGAAAATCTCGATGGGGAGTGTTCTGCTTCTCGTCGACGGGAATGTCGAAATCCCGAACTCCGAAGTTCCGAGAACTTAACTTGTCGCTATCCTCCACTTCCGTATTTTCCTTCTTTCTATCTACCGGCCTCGTGGTTTCAGAATTTCTGATATCGGGAGTCCCAGACTCTCGATTACAAATCTCTTTCCTCTCGGGTTCCCGAACCTTGAAATACTGAATTGTTGAAACACCCTTCCATGGTATTTCGCGTTTCGCGATTTCAGGGGTTCTGATGTAAAGAACCTGGACCCTTGTCCATTGAAGTTCTGAAACCCCAAACTATGAATTTATGAAATGCTCTGACGTCCTGAACAGTCAGGGTCAATGTCCCTTATCCGCCCTGCAACTCTGGCAGATCCTACGGCTCTCACTATTTCAGGAATTCTCTTCGGAGAATTCTGACTGTCCAATCTCCTCCTCTCAAGGGATCTCTGGTTCTGGACTTGGTCTCTATTCACTGATTCCAACTCCCTGCCTTCCTTTGAACACTTTGAAGGTGAGAATCCCTCCTGAGATTCCTTCGACAACTTCGAAGACTCTATCCCTCCTGAGCTTGCTTGAAAAATCCTCAAGTACTTCTAGGGATAACTCCTGCACGCACACCTTGTGGCACTTTCTCAAATACACACAAGTATTTGGGTTCTTTGACTCTGCGCATTTCTGCGACAATAGTCCTTCAACGAATCGACTCATTTTGTAAGTTCTGAGACTTCACTCAGCCTACACACACCTTGCACGGCTCCTGTTCCTATCTTTCACTTCTACTGGAATAAGAATAACAGTATCCCTCCTGAGCTTTCAGAGACGAACTCTAACTTCTGTCAACACACACCTTGCAGACGATTTCGCTGCACTCCTTGCAGGAAAACTCTTGCTCAGATAGAGAAACAATTGAAACTCATTCCTTACTCTCCCTCTCTCAAATTTCATACATTTAACAAGAAATCATTTATACACAGCATAAAACACATATATGACAGGAAGAGTAAACAACTATAGCATGACATTCAACATATGCACACAGAAAGCATTTTCAACACCATGAGTCTGAAATCAAAGCTCCATATATTAAAACTAGGACTTCTATACATGGATGTTTTCAACATATCTCTCTGCTCTCTCTCCTACAATAGCTAAATAATCATAATCATAATGATACAATGAGGGTGTCTATAGTCGTTTTCCCTCCAGCTCCTAAAACTGTCAAATTTGGAATTTAAAACTACCTACCTACATTAATTGTGCATAAATGCCTCTATATCTATTAGACGAGAGCGGATCGCTCAAGATCTGTTTACAATTTTGGAATTACACCCCTTCTTAATTATTTCATTTAAGTTTGGCGCATCCAACTTCAAAAAAAATTTAAACACTTTTTATCATGTGCCAAAATGCATTGGCGTTGCTCACACTCGCTTGTTGCTGACGATGCTCCTGCATTATACTCCCTCGCTTGAAAATTTTCATGGGCTCCTATCCATGATCTCTTGCATGGTCTGTCCATGCTTCTGGATTTCTGTTTCAGTCTCCCAGCTGGCATCTTCAACTGGATGTCCCTTCCACTTGACAAAATATTCAAAATATTCCTTTCTCCTGGTCCTCTTACTGACCCTCTTGTCCAGTATGCTTTCCATCTGTGGTTTCTCTGCAACTGGCATCTGTTTGGTCCACTGAACCTATGGTTGTTCACTGTTTGTTCCTGTTTCTTTAGCTTTATAAGGGTACAAATCTGAGATATTGAATATCGGTGAAATTCCAATCCCTTCAGGTAGTTCAATCTCATAAGCATTTGCCCCAAATTTCCTTATGATCTTGCATGGTCCAATTTTCTTCATTTTCAATTTATTATATGTCCCCCTTGAGAACCTTTCTTTTCTCAAATGCGCAAGAATCAAATCGCCAACTTCAAATTGAAGTTCTCTCCTATGTTGATCTGCTCTACGTTTATACTCTTGGCTCGAATTCTGCAGTCGCTCCTTCACCTGGCTGTGAAGTTCCTTCATCGCCTCTGTGAAATCTTCTACACTAGCACTCATAGTCGCATTCTGTTCTGAATCTCTCAATTCAAAAATTCCTCTTGGTTGCATGCCATAAACAATTTGGAATGAACTCTTCCCTGTGCTTCTGTTAAGACAATCATTATATGCAAATTCTTCCTGTGGCAGAATATTGTCCCACTGACTGTGATGTTCAGTCACTAAACTCCTCAGCAAATTTCCTAAGCTCTTGTTCACAACTTTTGTCTGTCCATCCATCTGAGGATGATAAGCTAAACTAAATGACAAGTTTGTCCCAAACTATTTTCATAAGTTTCTCCAGAAGTGTCCCACAAACTTGGTGTCTCGATCCGAAACTATGCTCCTTGGTAAGCCGTGAAGTCGAATGACTTCTTTGAAAAACAGATTCGCAATGTGAGTTGTGTCACTGGTTTTCTGACACGATATGAAGTGTGCCATTTTTGAAAATCTATCCACCACTACAAAGATCGATTCGAACCCTCTTTGTGTTCTCGGCAGCCCCAATATGAAGTCCATGCTTACTGCATCCCACGACCTCTCTGGTATGGGCAATGGTTGATATAAGCCTGCGTTCTGCCTCTTTCCCTTGGAATGCTGGCAAATTCTGCATCTCTCTACAAATCGTTTTACATCAGTCCTCATACCCGACAAAAAATATGACTCATTTAGTTTTGAGAACGTCTTGTCATGACCAAAATGCCCGGCCAATCCTCCACTATGTTTCTCCTTCAGCAAATTCTCCCTCATGGAGCACTTTGGAATACAAAGTTGATTACCCTTAAACAGTACTCCTTCTTGGATCATGTATTCTGTCCATTGACTTTTGTCCCTGAGAATTGGATTCTCAGATGCTTCATACGCCTCCTTGAAGTATGAATCATCTTGGTACATCTCCTTGAGATCATCAAAACCCAGCGTTTTGACTCTGAACTCCTGCATAATCAAACACTTCCTGCTCAAAGCATCAGCAACCTTGTTAGCAGTACCAGAAATATGTTTGATTACAAAAGTGACATTTTTCATATACTCAACCCATTTCACATGTCTCTGATTTAATTTTTCCTGTTGAGTCACAAATTGCGAAGCATGATTGCCACTGTATAAGACAACTCTTTAGGGATTAAGTAATGTCTACATTTTTTCAATGCCTGAATAATAGCATAGAACTCCTTGTCATACGTGGAGTATTTCATTTTGGCTTCATTCAACTTCTCGCTGAAGTATGATATCGGCCTGTATTCTTGGCTTAAGACTGCCCCTATTGCAAATCCACTTGCATCACACTTTACCTGAAATGTTTTTTTGAAATCTAGCAACACCAGAATTGGTTGTTCCATGATTTTCCTTTTCAGTAAATTAAAACTTTTCTCGGCTTCTTCCATCCAGTGAAAAGACTTGTGTCTCTTCTTCACTGTGTCCAATATCGGTGCACTAATTCCACTGAAATTCCTGATGAACTTCCTATAGAAACTAGCCAATCCGTGAAAACTTCTTACCTCAAATATGCTTTTAGGCAATGGCCAATTTTTGATCACCTCTACCTTATCTGGATCCATTCTCATCTTGTCTGCAGAGATAAAAAAACCCAAATATATGATTTATGTTCTCATAAACGATGACTTTTTCATGTTTATTAGCAACTGTTCTCACTGCAACCTCCTCATCACCGTAGCTAAATGCTTCAGGTGTTCCTCTTTTGTCTGGTTGTAAATCAATATGTCATCTAGATACACAATGACAAATTTTCCGATGAAATCCTTCAAGACCTCATTCATCCATCTCATGAAAGTGCTCAGTGTGTTTGTTAAGCCAAACGGAATAACAAGCCATTCATACAACCCTTCACTAGTCTTGAAGGTTGTCGTCCATTCGTCTCCTTCTCTCATACGAATTTGATGATAACCACTCTTCAAGTCAATATTTGAAAAAAATTTGGCCCCACTTAAGCAATCCATCAAATCATCCATCCTTAGCAATGGAAATCTATACCTGATGGTAATTTTGTTAATTTCCCTCGAGTCAGTACACATCCTCCATCCTCCATCTTTCTTTGGACTGAGCACTATCGGAACAACACACGGACTCAAGCTTTCTCTGACCAACCCTTTATCCATCAAATCCTGGACTTGCCTTTTGACCTCCTCATTCTCCCACGGCATCAATCTGTACGCTGCTTTATTTGGAAAACCGGCTCCAGGTATGAGGTCAATATGGTGACTTATACTCCTAATTGGTGGCAACGAACAAGGTAGTTCGTCCACTACTAAATCAGAAAACTCCTCCAGCAGTTTCTGAATTTCTTCCGGTAAATCATCTACCCTTGTGTTGGTCAAAACAATTTTAGTCTTTCGAACCACAATAAATTGTGTTTCATCCTTCTTCTTAACCTCTGTAAGAATTTCCTCATGAGAAGTACAGTGTTGCTTACTTCAGGTTTTTCTTCCTTGTCCTTAATTGGCAACAGCATGTGAGTTCTCCCATTTTTCTCTAGGGTGTATGTGTTCTTCCTCCCATCATGAATCACGTTCCTTTCATATTTCCATGGTCTACCCAGCAATAGATGACAAACGTCCATGGGAATGACATCACATAGTATTTCATCTTTATACCCTCCTATTTTAAATTCAACTAAACATTGTTTAGTGACATACACCTGGTGTCCTTTTTGCAACCATGAAATTCTGTATGGGCTCGGATGTACAGTCGTCTCCAACTCCATATTTTCTACCATCTCCATAGAAATGAGATTTTCTGTGTTGCCACTATCCATAATGACTTTGCACGCCCAGTCTTTGGTTTTACAAGCAATCCGAAAAAGTCTGTTTCTTTGGATTGAATTCTCTGCCTCCTTTTTCAGGCGTTAAGAGAACTTTTCTCATCATAAGTGATCTTCCGCCTTCAGCGTCCTCTACCTCAAAATTTTGCCTCCGTGCTTTAGAAATGTGAGTCTCTCCTCCCTGTTTCTTTTTGTCTGGACATTCAAAAGACTTATTCCCATTCTTTCCACATGTGAAGCATTTCACCACTCCACCTCTTCCTCTTCCTCTTCCCCTGGTGCGAGGAAAAGTGTTGTTATAAACATATTGTCCCCTCTGTGAACTTCCACCTCTCTCAGTCTGAGTCTGAGGTTTCCTCTAGTCTTATTTTGGTTTCTGGTTCCTGTCTTGGGCAATTGTCTTGCCTCTGGCTTGACTTCTACCTCGGCCTCTCTAACCTTTCTTACGGCTCAACTTCTCCTCAGCTTTCAGAGCCATCTGATAAGCATCCTATACATTTTGAATATGCATCATGCTCATCTCATCTTAAATGTCGTACTGCAGACCATTCATGTATCTGGAAACCTTCTCATCATCGCTCTCTCGATGACCTGCCCTGATATTTATCTTGTAGAAATCCTCAGTGTATTCCTTCATTGAACCCAACTTCTGTCTCAAATTCTGTATTTTCCTAAACAGAGTAATTTGATAATCCTTGGGTATGAATTTATCTTTCATCTTCGCAACCATTCTGTCCGAACTCTTAATTTTTTGCTTGCCCTTGCAGTGTCTGTCAGCTTGTAGTTCATCCCACCACAATGTTGCATGTCCTTTAAGTCTTGTGACAGCATGCTTGACCTTCTTGTCTTCCTTGACATCTTCATAGTCAAAATATGTGTCCAGAGCTCTAATCCAATCTAGAAGCTCCTCAACATCTAGATTTCCTTCATATACTAGAATGCCCATCTTTGCTCTAGCACCCATCCTTGCAACAACCCTAAATAAGCGTTTGTCTACTGCGTCTTCTACTACGACTTCTTCTCCTCCATGTTCAGCTTCATCTTAACTTTCAAATTCACTGACATCCCCAACACCGGCTATGCGCCTCTGTGTTTTCTTCATGGCTTCAAGCCTGGTGCGTAGGTCACACATTTCTCTTTCCACAGTTGGATCAGGCATCTGCCTACCCCTTCTTCTTGGAATTTCCCTCTCCTCTGGAGGATCGGGTGTTTTCCTGTCTCTTCTTCTCGGCGGCATGGCTAAAAATATTCTTCTTGCCCTCTATCTGCAATATACAAATAGAGGAGGGCTTTGATACCACAACTGATGCAGACCCCCAAACCCGCAGGTTGGAAATCTGCACAGGATCTTTTCTTTTCGGCCCTAAGAGCCCGATTGACTCTTCTATTTCCCTTTCAGGAAATCAACACCCACAACAATCCTCGGGGAATTCCTTCTTATATTTTGGAATACCAGATTTTGCGTTTTCGTGAATCCCGCGATCGAGCACCTGACCTCTTCAACCTCTGAATCCCAAAATACCGGAAACTTGACCCTCTTGACTGTCCAATTCAGCTTTTTTGCTTTCACGAATTCAGGAGTTGCGATGACGTGCAACCCTGCTCTCAACCCCTAGAGTTCCAAACTTTCGATCCCCGATTTCTTGAAATGCAACGATCCCGGTCTCTCCTGTCTCTTCACGCTTTCGCAACTGCAAACACCGAAATGCGCTTCCACTATGTCCTCGGGGTTCCCGAACCTCTGAACCTCAAAATGCCGAATTCGCACCTTTTGAAACCTTTTTGGACTTTCACGTACCGGGTCTCCCTTATGTTATATCTGTTCTCTTGTCAACAAAACTTCCGGTATGTCGAATTCTGAAGTACCGAAACTATGAATGTTTCGCCTATGAGAGGTCAACGGCTATGATCTCTCCTTTGATCCAACGGTCAGCACGATTTTGCATTTTGGGAGTTCAATATGTAAAGTCTTAAGCTCTTGTCCTCTCCACCTTCCGGGTCCCAAAGTCCCGAAATGCCGAAAGGACCTTATCCCTTCTCAGGGTCCCACAATTCTTGATGGGAACTTTTCTATCATCCCACACATCACCTCAAACTATACTTTCATCCTGACATGGACTTTTTCCACCTGTCACCTCCTCTGGCTTCCGGAGTTTTAACCACCTTCCAACAGTTCTTCCCTATTTCAGATTTTTGGGTACCGGGAGTTCAAACCTCTCGGTCCCAAAACCTTATGTCAACACAACCCCCGAATTCCTGAATCCTGATTTTCCAAAACACCAAATCACCTCTTCATGCCTTCCTTCACGTTTCATGATTTCGAAAATCTCGATGGGGAGTGTTCTGCTTCTCATCGACGGGAATGTCGAAATCCCGAACTCCGAAGTTCTAAGAACTTAACTTGTCGATATCCTCCACTTTCGGACTTTCCTTCTTTCTATCTACTGGCCTCGTGGTTTCGGACTTTCGGATACCGGGAGTCCCAAAATCTCGATTCCAAATCTCTGTCCCCTCGGGTTCCCAAACCCTAAAATACCGAATTGTCGAAACGCCCTTCTACGGTATTTTGCGTTTCGCGATTTCGGGAGTTCTGATGTAAAGAACCCGGACCCTTATCCACTAAAGTTTCGAAACCCCAAACTCCAAATTTCTGAAATGATCTGACGTCCTGAACAGTTAGGTTCAATGGCCCTTATCGCAACTCTGGCAGATCCTACGGCTCTCACTATTTCGGGAATTCTCTTTTGAGAATTCTGACCGCCCAATCTCCTCCTCTCAAGTGATCTCTAGTTCTGGACTTGGTCTATGTTCACTGATTCCAACTCCCTGCCTTCCTTTGAACACTTCGAAGGTGTGAATCCCTCCTGAGCTTCCTTCGACAACTTTGAAGACTCTATCCCTCCTGAGCTTGCTTGAAAAATCCTCAAGTAATTATGGGGATAACTCCTGCACGCACACCTTGCGGCACTTTCTCAAATACGCACAAGTATTTGGGTTCTTTGACTCTGCGACAATAGTCCTTCAACGAATCAACTCAGTTTGTAAGTTCTGAGACTTCACCAAGCCTATGCACACCTTGCATGGCTCTTGTGCCTATCTTTCACTTCTACTGGAACAATAATAATGGTATACCTCCTGAGATTTCAGAGACGAACTCTAACTTCTGTCAACGCACACCTTGCGGAAGATTTTCCTGCACTCCTTGCAGGAAAACTCTTGCTCAGACAAAGAAACAATTTAAACTCATTCCTTACTCTCCCTCTCTCAGATTTCAAACATTTAACAAGAAATCATTCATACACAGCATAAATCACATATATGACAGGAAGAGTAAACAATGATAGCATGACATTCAACATATGCACACAAAAATCATTTTCAACACCATGAGTCTAAAATCAAAGATCCATATATTAAAACTAGGACTTCTGTACATGGATGTTTTCAACACAACTCTCTGCTCTCTCTCCTACAATAGTTGAATAATCATAATCATAATGATACAATGAGGGTGTTTATAGTTGTTTTCCCTCCAGCTCCTAAAACTGTCAAATTTGAAATTTAAAACTACCTACCTACATTAGTTATGCATAAATGCCTCTATATCTATCAGACGAGAGAGGATCGCTCAAGATCTGTTTACAATTTTGGAAGTACGCCCCTTCTTAATTATTTCATTTAATTTTGGCGCATCCAACTTCAAAAACAATTTAAACACTTTTGATCGTGTGCCAAAATGCATTGGCACTGCTCACGCTCGCTTGCTGCTAACGATGCTCCTGTATCACTATTGTATTCAATACTAGAGTTCAAATGACACTAATAGGAGTGAACAACATGGGGCAAATCCTGTGAATATGAATAATGGAGATGAGATTATACTCAATACACACGTTGTCAACCAAATGTTACATGGTGTTTTTTTAGAGGGAATACATTCACGTAACTTGCTAGTGAAAATGAAAAAGATATAGATGGAGTTGTTGCAAATAATGGCATTAAACCAAATAATTTAACATGTGTTGCACAAACACCCCTTTTTACAATGGTCGATAATGCAAAGTGCTTTAAGTTGACTATAGTTCTAATCATGTATAATTTGAAAGCATCATATAGATGGTTAAACCATAGTTTTATATCTTTGTTAAATGCAGCATATGATGTATACCATAGTATAGTGTGTGTCATGAGTTCTTTAATCTTGTTATCTTAGCATGTTAATCCCTAGTTCTTAACATTAGCTTGGATTAGTTTATTGCATCATAAATTGTTTCCATTGGAAAAATACTTCCTAGTACATGTAAATATGCTAAAAAAGTTGTTATCTAACTTGTGTGTTGATTAAAAAGTATATCATACATGTAAAAATATTGTATCATATAAAAATGGTTACAGAAAGAGAGATATGCATGTCCAAAATGAAACACAAGCTGTTATCGCTTTGATATAAGGGGAAAACATGTCCCACAAAAATTATTATGCCGCTTGACCATAATTCCAAGATTGCAACACGTGTTTCCTTGTAAATATTTAGCTGAATATTGGATTAGCATGCTAAAAATAAAAGTGCAAAAGGCATGTTGCACATTCTTGTAAATTATGAGACAATGAAGCACATATAAAATACATGGCATGTAACACACCCAACCCCCTAAAAAC
>WSFP011090917.1:0-97224 GCA_009831015.1 Picea engelmannii | reverse complement strand
GGTTAAGAAGGAGGTGACGTCCCAGGCCTAGGTTATCTACACCTAGGGCCGTCCATCTTCTAGGGTTTTAGTGATAGAGCCTTGCCATTGCAACACTCTCCCTCACCTGATCCTCTTGTTTTAACTCTTCTCACATGCTAGCCGTTTTTCCAATTTTGACCTAAGGAAGGAGGAAAGAGCACGAGGCCTTGCTTAAGCAACACTGGAGTGAGCCTCTTTCCCCTAGGGTTTTGATTCTAGGGCCCTGCCATTGCAGCACTCTAGAACCCTTCCCTCTTGTCCTTAGCCTTCATTCCTTCAACTTTGTGTCCTCTCCTTAATTGACTCCATCTACCCTTAGGCACTGATATTAGAACCACAACGTTGAAGTGATAGTGCTCAAACCAACTCTCAAAACTTTAAAATTTGAAACCCTAACTAACTAGCTAACCCTAACTAGGCTGACGTCACACTTGGTTATTCCATCTTGAGGCAATAAATTTTGATGATAAGCAATTAGATGATGATTGAAAGCATATATTGAGTAAAATATTGGTTAAATACATTGTTAGCCACATCATCTTAATAGTTATTGATGAATTGATACTTTTCCATTGCCACATTGATAAAACGTTGATCTCATTAATATCTGTTGTTTTACATTGCTTATATATTGATGTCAGATAGCTACATGAAGTACTAACCCACTGAATTATAGCTTGCATATATTGTTTGTTGTTGTCTTGTTTCGGGCAGGTGTTCTCATTTGGGCATACACTTCATTTATTGGCTGATTAGCCGGACTATCTGATCTTGGTGGTAACTTGTGAGGAGGGACTTTAACCTTAACCTTTATATCTTTGCCTCTTCAAAACCCCAGGTTACCGGGGACGTCTCCCCTGGGATAACCTCCCTAGATAGAAAGACTCTCCCCATTGAGGTGACATTGGGTGGGGTAGGTTCCTGTTACGCCAGTTTGGCCTCTATCCTTTATCTTTTTGACCTAGCTACAAACTGTGCGATCACATGTGTCACAACATCCATATGTGGGTTTTCATCCCCATGGAGGTTTGAGCTAATCATTCCCCCATATGTACATGTCCACCAGGAAAAGTCCTGCAACAACAAAAAGTACGCCCTCCAAGGGTTCATAAGTCACAGAGATCATAGTAATGTCAATCACATCTAATAATCAAATTACCCAAACATGTGCATCAAACCCCCCTTTACCTAGACAAATGCTTAAAGACGTTATGTAGTTTAACAAGTCAGGTTTGGAGAAGGTCTCAAGGTGTCCATTGGGCTAATCCTCCTTAAGTTTGGGGTGTTTCCTAGGTGAGAGTCAATCTAGGTCATGTAAGTGTGTGTGAGGTGGCGTGGGGGAAGTGTTTGGGCATGGGGTGCAGTGATAACAGGGAAATGTAGATATTACATGTGGGTGCCTTTGTAGAGGGTGAGTCACATCTTGTCATAGATGCCATTCTTTCCTATCCCATTCAATGCCTTTTATTCTTAGTTTTATTGTTTTTTATCTTTTTCTTTTAAGCCTCAAGAGAAGAGCCGAGGGACATTGTCCTGGCTTGGTGACTAGAGGTGATAGCTTTACCCACAAGCATTTCATGGAGATGAGAAGATTGGCTCGTGATGAGACCCCCTTTCTCTTGGCTATGCCACCAAGAGGCACTACCCTGGTTTGGTGACCAGATAGATGGTAGTGTCATACCGCTACATGCCCATGGTCATAATAGGCCGGCTCATGATGAGACCTCCCATCCACCAACTAATACCTTGAGTGTCTATTTATCTTACGGGTTCCATTTTCCTACTGAGAAGATTTTTACTGCTTTCTCAAGAATCCCTGGGAGAAACATCTCAAAGGTTTCATTTTGGCTTTTAACTCTTGCCAACTACTTTTACCCTTTGGGCCTTTAGCCCCTTCTTCCCACAAGGAAAGGTACAACCCTTCCTAGTGTGGCAAACCCAATGCTCGAACAAACGTAGGGGTAAATTAGAGGAGCAAGGATGGAAATGTTAATGTTTAATCCATTATTATAGTTCTTTGCATTTCAATAGATAAAAATAGCATAATACAAGATCACTGAGAAATACACAATCACAAGAGACACAACATTTATACTGGGAAACCCTCTAGGGGAAGAAAACCTAGCAAAACTTCCTTATTGTAGATAGCCAATACAATGCCAAGAGATAACTCAAAATAAAACAAAATATCCTCTCCCAAAGATGTGCCACTCTCTCTCCTTCTCTAACTGCAGTTCTGAAACTTGTCTCTCAAATGAGCAAGTGAGTTGTGTGTCTAAGTGAGGCGTTGGCCTTCTTATTTATACAAGACTAGCACGTGTGAAGTGTCTCTTCATTGGCAGGGCTGACTTCTCCAATTGGGTGGTTATAACCACCTTTATTATATTTCGGGGCCTCTTTAATATCTTCTGGGGCCGACTTCTTATTCTGCCGATTACAATTATCTTTTGACCAATACGCAAAAGGGGATTTGGTCCTTTATAATAACCCACATGATCAATCTGCAATAGGGATTGATCCAATGAATAATATATCAAATAATAAGAATACACTTTGCAGTTACATTATTTTAACACTCCCCCTTAACAATAAGGGTATTCTTCAACAACATCATGTGAGAGAGAGAGGCCTTTATCATCAATAGCATCAAGTGGGTGAGAGGACAACATCATCAATATCATCTTGGAACATTGACTGGCATATCTATAAATCATCAAAAGTTTTCTTGATTGGCAGCATCGTCATTCTCAAAGGAATGCAATCATCATCTGCATCAATATGTATTAGTGTAAAATGGATACATCATCATCATCATCACAACACGAGGTTGGCTCATCATAATAATACTAGATTGGCTTTACGTCACAACTATCCAGTCAGAAGCATAGTTCTAGTCTCATCTCATCGTCTTGCTTTATGTCACAACTGTCAAGCTGGAAGCAAGATGCTCATCCTGCTTTACTTCACAACCATCAGGTCGGAAGCAGGATACTAGACTGGCTTTACGTCACAACTATCCAGTCGGAAGCTCAGTGCTAGTCTCATCTCATCATCTTGCTTTATGTCACAACCATCAGGTCGGAAGCAAGGTACTCGTCCTGCTTTACATCACAACCATCAGGTCAGAAGTAGGATACTAGACTGGCTTTACGTCACAACTATCCAGCTAGAAGCTCAATGCTAGTCTCACCTCTATCATCTTGCTTTACATCACAACCATCAGGTCAGAAGCAAGGTACTTGTCCTGCTTTACGTCACAACCATCAGGTCAGAAGCAGGATACTAGACTGGCTTTACGTCATAGCTATCCAACTAGAAGCTTAGTGCTAGTCACATCACATCATCTTGCTTTACGTCACAACCATCCAGTCGGAAGCAAGAGATGTCTCATCACAACAACTACTCCCCCTTTCGAGGAAGGTCCTTTCAGACTATACCAAGCTTATCTCGAAAGTGCTCAAACTTTACATGAGATAGAGGCTTGGTCAACACATTAGCAACCTGTTCATCTGTGTTAATGTACTGGAGCTTTAAGGCTCCTCTCTGCACCATGTCACAGATGTAATGATATCGGATCTCTATGTGCTTCGACCTGTCGTGGAATACATGATTCTCTATCATCTTTATGCAGCTCTAGTTGTCACATAGTATCATGGTTTCTTCCATCTCTAAGACAAATAGACCAGTCAACAACTTTTGAAGCCATATAGCTTCGCAGCTGGCAAAACATGCAACAATGTATTCTACTTCCGCTGTGCTGAGAGAAATGCTGGATTGCTTCCTACTCTGCCATGAGATCATAGCTGATCCCAAACTGAAACAACATCCTAAAGTGATTTTCCTGTCAGAAACACTTCCTGCCCAATCTGCATCAGTATATCCACTCAATGTGAAATTGTGATCTCCATCATAGCTGAGACCACAATCTATTGTACCTTTAAGGTACCTCATCACATATTTTGCAGCCACTAGGTAAACATGTCTGGGTTCTACCAGAAACTGACTGAAGGTGTTCACAGAAGAACAAATGTCTGGTCTGGTGTTCGTCAGGTACATCAATGATCCAATAATATGTTTGTACAGTGTGGCACCAATCAACTCTGACAAAGTGTCGACCAACAGCTTCAGCTTCGCTTCCATGGGTGTATTCATGGACTTGCACTCCAACATGTCGAATCTCTTCAGGATTTTGACTGTATACTTCCCTTGGTTAAGGAAGATCCTCTCAGGACTCTGCCATACCTCAAGACCTAAGAAATAATGCATTAGTCCAAGGTCTTTCATTTCAAATTTTGAGGCAAGTCTCTTCTTACATTCAGTGATGAGATTTTCTTCTCCAGTTAAGAATAAGTCATCCACATATAACAATAATATTACTGGCTCATCGTTCATGACCTTGAAGTAGAGGTTAGAGTTTGCTTTACTCTTGGTAAAGCCTAAGCTTGTCAAAAAACTATTTATACGACCATACCAAGCTCTAGGAGCTTGCTTCAATCCGTATAAGGCTTTCTTCAATCTGCAGACATGAGACTTCATGTCTTCAACCTCAAATCCTTGAGGTTGCTCTATATACACTTCCTCTTCGATGACATCATTTAGGAAAGCTGTTTTCACGTCCATCTAGTGCAACTTCCACTTCATCTTAGCTGCAATAGCTATGATGGTTCTGATCGAAGTGTATCTGTCCACATGAGAGAATGTCTCTTCATAGTCAATGCCTTCCTTTTGAGAAAATCCACGAGCGACAAATCTTGCTTTATACTTCTCAATACTTCCATCAACAACATGTTTTATTTTGAAGAGCCATCTGGAGGATACCACATCTTTACTCTTCAATCTGGGAACTATTTCCCATACAACATTCTTTATTATGGATTGGTATTCCTCTGTCATGGCATCTGCCCATTCTTTCCTCTGAATGGATTCTTCAAAGAAAGTAGGCTCCTCCTCTATAAGATCGCACATCAAATTCGTATAACTGGAGAATGGATTTGGTATTTTTACCTGTCTCATGGTTCCTTCGAGAACACCATACTTCTCTCCATCTTGAATAAGCTCTCTAGCCTAAGCTGGCTTCCTTTTATGGAGGATCGTCATCTAAGGAGGTTCTTGAACTTCTATCATTTCATGATCTTCTAGTAATTCCTCATCAGGGGAAGTTACAACTTCCCTCACCGATTCAACAACTCTGGGGACCTCGCTCACTAGTTCAACAATGATGGGGATTACGGGTTCCTCTTCATATACTTTTTCAAGCTTTCATCTTCTTGATTTCTTAAGCACTGCATCTTCATTAAAATTCACGTTCCTATTGATCTCAATGTGACGGTGACCAAGTATATAGATTCTGAAGGCCTTGGAGACCTCACAATATCCCACAAATATTCCCTTCTTTCCTAAAGGTTCCAACTTGTTTCTCTTCTCTTTCGGTATATGAATAAATATTGGGCAACCAAATATTTTGACATGGCTTACCTCTGACTTCTTTTTGGTGAACATCTCTTCTGGGGTCTTGAGCCCAAGTGCACTATGGGATAATCGGTTCTGCACATATACAACTGCCATTGCTGCTTCTGCCCATAAGCACATAGGAAGATCTTGATCATGGATCATAGTCTTCACAACTTCGATTATCGTTCAGTTCTTTCGTTCAGTTACACCGTTTTTTTGGGGATTATAGGGAGTGGTGAGTTCCCTCTTGATCCCAACATCTTTGTAGAAGTTAAAAAACTCTTTTGATGTATATTTTCCTCCATTATCTAACCTGAGTATCTTAATCTTTCTTTCAAAAAGATTCTCTATCAAGGCTTTGAATTCCTTGAACTTACTGAACACTTCATCTTTAGATTTCAAAAAATATATCCAGGTCTTACGAGAATAATCATCAATAAATGATACATAATATACATACCCACTAAAGGAGGATGATGTCATTGGGCCACATACATCTGAATGAATGAGCTCTATGACTCCTTCTTCTTTGTTGTCTCTCTTCGGAAATGGGTTCTTGATGTTCTTCCCTTGTGCACATCCATAGCATACGCCTTCATGGTCAACTTTGAGTTCTGGTAAACTTGTGACCTCTTTGCATATGTATGGTAGCGCCTTGTAGTTGATGTGAGCTAATATTCTATGCCAAAGTTCACATGAGTTTTCAATGGCATGGGTCATGGCAGCCTCTAAGTGACCCTTTAGTTTATACAGACCATTTTCTTCACCTCCAATGATGATTGCTTCATTTAAAGTTTCTCCTTTAGCCCACATGAGAACTTCTCCATCTATAAAGGAAACTCTGAAGCCTTTCTTTTCTAAAAATGAAATGGAGAGTAGGTTCTTGGTCAAACCTAGTACATATAGTACGTCCTTCATCTTCAATGAATTCCCTGAATTCAATTTGAGGTTTGATTCTCCCACTCCCTTGATGGCATATTGGTAATCATCTCCAAGTGTCACTTTCTGAGAAAACTTATTTTCTAAGATATAAGAGAGAAGGTTTCTTTGTCTCGTCATGTGCTTGGATGCACCACTATCAATGAGCCAAGTGTCCTCTCCAGGTGTTACATATCCTGAGAGGGTCGAGATTAAGACATGGTCTTTGATCTGCTCTCTTATCATCTTTACGGGTGGCTCTTCATCTTCGACTTCATGGGCATGGTGCCTCTTATGTTTTCTCTTGTATTCTTCTCATCTAGCTGGAAAAAACTTCGCAATATGTCCCATCTTGTCACAATGATAACATTGTATAGATGAGTAGTCTCTTTCCTTTCGTTGTCCCTTCTTCTGAAATCTCCTTGGATGAGATTCTTTATGATTGAATTTGTTTGACTGTTGAGGCTCTTTATGAGTCTCCTTTTGGAAGTAGGGTTTCTTCCTTCCTCCTTTGGTGTGAGTAGCTAGGGCTTGATCATCATCTCTTGCTAGTAACACTTCATGATTCACTACTCTTGTTTCTTCTTGGATGCACTCTTCCCATAGACCATCAAACAATAGTTTCTTTGTTCTGGCACAAATCGTTTGGATGAATGCATCCCAAGGTCTTGTGAGGCCATTTAGGATTGTCATCACAAGTTCGTCTTCGTCTATAGTATCTCTGATTGCTTCTAGTTGTTCTTTGAATTAAGATATTCTAGAGAAATATTCTTGAATAGATTCTCCTTTCTGCATCCTTCTATTCTTCAGTTGAGTTCTTAGATTCATCTTTTGTTTTATGTTCTTTCCTTCATATAGTCTAGTCAAGGCATCAAACATTTCTTTCAGAGTCTTCTTAGATGACACATAAGGAATCAGGTGGTCTTTGATTGAATCTGCAATGATTCTTTTGGCCCTGATTGTGTCATTTTGATGCTTTGCCTTTTCTACAGCATCGACGGGTTCTGGTACTTCTTCTTTGACGAATCTTGCTAAGTCATTCTCTTCAATAATGAGGCCAATCCTATACTTTCAGGCACGAAAGTTTTCCACTCCTTCGAGCTTGTCAACAATCTTAACGCTTGCAGACATCTTTTACCTGGAGCTAGGAAAATGACCGAAAATGAAAGTGCTCAAAATCAAAATCTGAACTTACCAGGAGGTGCACTTGGCTGAGGCGAGTATCCTGGTGTGTTTGGATCTGAGAAAATTCAACTTTTTCTCCTCTAAAATTGATCTGTGGATTTCTGGACTGGTGCTTCTGGTTTTCTGGTACCTCTGGTACTCTGGTACTTCTAGTACTTCTGGTACACTGGTTTTCTGGTACTTCTGGTACTTTGTGAAACTAGGGTTTCACTTTCTGAGAGATACAGCCACTGAGAAGGTGTGATGAGAGTGCCGAAGTAATACTTGAGAGAGGGCACACTTTTCTAGGTGGTTTTAGGGATGAAAAGCTTCACCATTAATAATCCCTAATTTGCATGTACGACAATAATGACATTTTTCACTCTTGTGAAAGATGCTCTCTTCAGCTTGGCTCTAATACCATGTTAATGTTTAAGCCATTATTATAGTTCTTTGCATTTCAATAGATAACAATAACATAATACAAGATCACTGAGAAATACACAATCACAAGAGACACAACATTTATCCTGGGAAACCCTTTAGGGGAGGAAAACCCAACAAAACTTCCTTATTATAGATAGCCAATACAATGCCAAGAGATAACTCAAACTAAAACAAAAGATCCTCTCCAAAAGATGTGCCACTCTCTCTCCTTCTTCTCTAACTGGAGTTCTGAAACTTGTCTCTCAAATGAGCAAGTGAGTTGTGTGTCTAAGTGAGGCGCTAACTTCCTTATTTATACAAGACTGGCACGTGTGAAGTGTCTCTCCATTCGCAGGGCCGACTTCTCCAACTGGGTGGTTATAACCACCTTTATTATATTTTGGGGCCGACTTCTTATTCTACCTATTACAATTATCTTTTGACCAATATGCAAAAGGGGATTTGGTCCTTTATAATAACTGACATGATCAATCTGCAATGGGGATTGATCCAGTGAATAATATATCAAATAATAAGAATACACTTTGCAGTTACATTATTTTAACGGGAAAGTGGTAAGTATGGAGGGAATGGATGAGGACCTTTCATAGACCCACCCAATGGCAACCCATTCTAAAGGGAGATCAACTTACTAGGGAATCATGTTACCCTTCTAGGTATGAAAAATTGAAAGAGCATAATTTCCAAGAAAACATTATGAAATGAAGGAGAATTCAGTGCAACTTATTCAAGTGCTTCAATAATCAGAGTGACACATACCATGATACCCAAACTCGTTACCTCATGGAGAAAGACTTATTTCTACTTCAGGACCAGGCTGGTGGGATGGATACTGCTGTTGTTGATAGATGGGTTGCACTGAAGAAAAGAGGGGCCCTTCGGGGCCATTCTCAAGTCATCCAACTCTTGGCACTCCATATCTAGGACCTGTGGGCCTTGAGACATGATCTATTTAGTTATCCCTAGGATAGGGTATAACATTTGTCTCCAAATCGGGGACATGTGCTCATTGTAGAGCGCATGAGAACCTCAACATCTTTGATATGACCCATGCTTGCTAGATCTCAACAAAATACATCAGTAATCCTCAGGGTGGTGATATCATCCCTCGCTCATATATGATATAATAAAATGAAGATAAGCGTGTATATATATACATAATGAAGGAACATAAAAATGAAACTACACTACACTAGTATGATATGCAGATGGTATCTACAATGGATGAAAATTCCTAACTTACCTCTACTTACCTGTTGCTTGAATGCTAGGTGTAGTCAAATAATCAATGAAACCATCTTAGAAATATCTCATAATACCTGCCTTTGTGCTTCATTATAAACCAAAAAAATGACAAGTCAATCACAAAAATAACATCGGTTAGAAAATGTATTGCATCATCAGAAATTGTAAAGTCTAGCTCATGGAGGCGGGAGGGAGGGAAGGACGAAGGTATGGCAAGTCACACTCTTAGGAAAGTGATCAATCCATCTCCGAAAGGGATCGTGAAAAATGAAAGGTTCAAAACACTGCCTCAAAGAGTCTGAAGGTTGGCTACCTTGTACATCTTCACATCATGAGGTTTGGGAAGGGACTAGTAAGAACCTAGAGGATGATTGACAATTTCTTAAGGGAAGGCTGAAAGATTGAGATAATAAATTTCTTCTTGAGGTATTCAATCTACCCTTGAATTCTAAAAGTAGGTGTTGAGACCTGAAATTGACATTCTCATTACCCTATTATACTCTTCACCTATACCTTTTTGGGCCTACCTAAAGCTTGAGTGAACGACAAGAACGCTACCAATTGCCAGTAATAAGGTCATAAGGTAAAGTATCGTTAATTCATGCATTTTGTGGTTTATTGAGTTAATGAATTAAATATTTCATGTACTAATGCTCGATTTGTCATATGTGAATCTTTGACCTCTATATGTCTAGCATTCTTGTACCATCTCTGTCGTGATCTGGTACTTGCGCACCAAGACTGCTGCTGTTTGATCTGGTACCAAACGCATCCAGTACTAAATCTTACCTGTTGTGATCCGGTACCAATGGTCACACTCTGTTATGATCTGATACCACCTTTTACACTCTGTCATGATCCAGTACCACCTTTTATGCTCTGTCATGATCCGGTACCATCTACCTGTTACGATCCGGTACTAATATGGAAGAGACTAATGCACTAAGTTAAGTGCCATATCTCGCCTAAGTCAATTGGTGGACGTCTATTTTCTATGATAAAAATAGTTTGTTGATTGCCTCATCCTCATGCACTTCATGTCATGAGGATGAAGCTAAAGATGTAACCGAATGATTAAACTTAACAACTGATTGATTTACCAATCACTTTGCCTCCTTGTGTTTCACGATTCATACTATTAAATAGCCGTGGCAAGGATGGTAGAAGAGTAGGAGAGTTAGCATATCATCAATATGTAAGCAACGTATGATAGTACAAAACATATTTCTGAGTGAAGATTAATGGAATGTCATTTTATCTCCATATTCTGATTAAGAATGAGTTGAGTTGTTAAAGAGAGTTTTGATTTTATGTTTTGAAGTGTGAGTGAGAGTAATGTGTGTATTAAAAGCAAGCTTCCTATAGACTTCAGTAGCTGACCGATTGAAATGGCAAGGGCCCACCGCCCAACAAAGGTCATCATTTCCGTAGATTAGCCTTAGTGTTTGTTTTCAGTAGTATAAACATTGAATTAGCTAAAGATTTAACTTTGTTAGATGATAGCAGTACAACTTAGATTAAGATTTCCGTTCTATAATTGCTTAGATCTTTAATTGCTCTATTTTTTCATATGCTTTGTTTTCTGTTCTCATGAATTTGATTTCCTTGAGTGATCATAGCTGTTGGCAGCAATAGTCAAAACTACTTGGATAAGAACTAGTGAAGTTCATTGTGAACCACAATAGAATCAACATATTGACTATTGAACTACCCATGCTACGCTGATTGATGTGTGATTTCCTTTCAGAAAGTGTGGATTGCATAATTAGTTTTTCGGGTCAGACATTAGAGTTGATCTATCAAACCAATTCCATTTCATACTTGCATGTTCCATAGTGGAATAGATAGCCTCTCTGTGAAGGACAACCAAAGTGCATTGTAGTTTGTTATTTTGATTTGTTTCCAGCATACATAATCTAGTTTGATTCTATACTCATGACATTAGGAATTACCTTTCTTACTGGTGTCTTGTAACTTTGTTGATTACGAATCCCTGATTGATAATTAATGAGTGCATTATATTAGACATATAAGTAGCACAACATTTTGACGCCGTTGTCGGGGAGTTGCAAATGGTAGGAAGTAATTTTTAGTTTAGATTGTTTGCATAAATGTTTTAAAAGGATGCTTGAGGGAGGAGGATAAAACATTTAAGACATGAGTGAAGATCCATGTGGCCACTAGAGTGGGGTTCTCCAAAGCCAGGTTGCCTTCTTACCTTCTAGATAGAATTAGGATTTCAATTCAGTTAAAGAATCAAATTTCCATTTTATGCATAGATACAGAGATAACAAGGGTAGATTTGTAAGCTCCAAAGATTAAAAAACAAACCCCCCCACTAATCCAACTGACACTGGTGCAGGAAATATTCCACCAACAAAAAATTCAAGGGGAGCCAGCGAGGCTCCAGAAGGAGAACCTAAAATGGAAGAATCAGTATTGGGACAGGTAGAACGTGAGTCTGCTGAACATTTAGGAGACACAGAAAATCCAGTTTCTGAACCATCCATCAATAGAATGGAAGAAGAAGAAGGAAATGTAGCTATAGAGACTGAGACCTTTGGGTTTCCAATCTTGGATATTTCCAAAAACGCCAGCATGAAGAATATCCCACTATCATCGTTACCCACTTTCAGAGGTATGTCAACTGAGGATCCAGATTTATTTTTATTTGAGTTTGACATATTATGTAGAAGCTATAACTACTCAGACGATGCCCAAAAACTTAATCTTTTTCCTGCTACAATGAAAGATTCAGCCTTAAGATGGTTTATGAGCTTAGGAGAAAATACAATCCTTTCTTGGGATCAAATGAAAGACACATTTTTACGAAAATACCAAGACTATTGTAAGGATAATGTTAAAAATGACATTTTTAAAATGCATCAAATAGAAGACGAAAGTCCTGAAGACTACTTAGAAAGGTTCTTATACAACTATCAAAAGTCAAAACTATTCACCTTAGACCCAGCTGTAGTAAGAACTGTATTCTTGAAAGGTCTTAAGGATGATTGCATAGAAGTTTTAAATTTGTTGAGTTCAGGAGATGTACACCAAAAACCTTTTTCAGAAATTGCAGATTACTGTAGGAGATACTCAAGAGGACAAGCTAAAATAGGCAAAGGACCAAGAGATCCTTTTAGCAGAAATACAAAACAAAGTTCAGGGACTGTCACCAGAACTGAGTTAGGAAACTTATTGGAGAAATTTAAAATATACATCTTGAGCACAATAAGTAACCAATTAGATACTCTGAAACTGAAAAAGAAACAAGAAGAAGATGTTTTAGCATTATTTTGTCATAGATGCCGAAAGAAGCACAAAAATGAGAAAGAATGCCCATTAAATGTCATAGAAATCTACGGTCTGTGTACACTAGAACATCCCACATCCGAGTGTCCAACCTTGCTTGAACTACAAGCCATGCATAGGGGAGGAGGAGTCTCACAAGAACAACCATACCCTTCTAGAAGACCTTGGAGAGCCCAAAATCCCAATACATTTTATGATCTTAATACACAATATCAACAACAACAATGGGGTCCTTCCCCAATGACTTATCCACAATGGACACCTAAGCAAACTCAGCCTTGGAAACAAGGTTGGAGGGGACCTATGTACATAAATCCCTCTTACCCTACATATCCACAATACCCTGCAAACATTTCCCAATTACTACCTAGATTCAACCCACCATAGATGCAAGCTTTACTCCCACCTCCTATACAACAACAATTTACAACCCCCTTGAATCCTAATCAGAAACAACAAGTATCTATAAATCCCAATCAACAACCACAAAACCAAGCTGCCCACAATCCTCCGAGACCAACAACAATCCCTGCCCATCTAATCCCTAACCCCAATAATCGACCCACCCACCCTGTGCAGAATACAGAAGTTCAAACCTTTCCCACCTATGAAATTCAACTACAATCGGGGAAAGTGGTAAACCAATCAGATCCTACAGTAATAATTGAGGAAGAAAATGATAATCATTCTGAGGAAGAAAACACTCAAACCACCCCTGTAGAAGAAGAGGCCTCTCCTCCTATCCCAATCACTTCTCATTCTGTATGAGTATCCCAACAAATTAATCTCCCACCTTACCCCGAAAGACTTTTAGTGAAGAAACCTAACCCACCCTTGCACAGAGATATAGAAGATGAATTACGAAATGTGTGCATAAAAATACCTCTGCTACAAACTATTAAGGATATCCCTATTTATGCCAAAATTATAAGGGATCTTTGCATTAAGAAACTAGGAAGGAAGAAGAAGGAACCTCCTCTTATTCAAGTAGTGGGACAATTATTTGAATTTATTTCTGAAATGCCATACAAATATAATGACCCTGGAAACCTAGTTGTCACTATTGAAATTAATGGCATTTATCTACCAAACACACTCATTGATTTGGGTGCAGCTATTAATGTAATGCCTTTTGAAACTATGCAGAAGCTCCAAATCAATTAGCTAAGACCAACCCAAACCATGATCGAGTTGGCAGATAAGTCAGTCATTAGCCCCACAGAAAGTCTAGATGATGTCACAGTCACCCTAGCTTCTTGGGAATATCTAATAGACTTTTTAGTCATTTATTTTAAATCATCCTCAAAACCAGGATACCCTGTGGTTCTTGGCCGCCCTTAGCTGGCCACAACAGATGCCTTTATCAGTTGTCGGTCTGGTGAGATGACTATATCCAATGGCACACATAGCCAAAAACTTGTTCTCTTCCCTCCTGCCCAACCGGAACAGGAAATACCTATTTGTTTAGAAAACCCTTCTAGAGAGGAAGATTGCATCAGACCTATGTTAACACTTGAACATGTAAAATGAATACAAGAACAATCATATGAACAAGTCTTAAGCTTATTTTTGGCTGACACAAATTGCATTGAATACCCAAGGTCTTTTGCAGAATTGTCACATATTTTTAGTTCCGAATTTCAACAAACTTGGCACCCTGATATCACTCAATTATACACTTTATCACCAGCCTCCTCAGATAAGGAAGAAACTACTGAACTTGTTGAGATCAGCCCAGGAAAAGCTTTGTATATCAACTCTAGTTTAGAACCAGAACAAAAGACACAAGTGATTGAAATGCTCCAAACACAATTTGATGCCTTTGCATGGGATTATGCAGACATGAAAGGCATTCACCCTGACACATGCACACATCATATCTACACTAATGACCAAATCAGACCAGTCAGATAGCCTCAACGAAGGATGAATCCAACCCTTAAAGATATTGTAAAAGAGGAATTGCAAAAACTCCTCCGAGCCAATCTCATATACCCCATTTCATATAGTCAATGGGTATCTCCACTTTTCATAGTTCCCAAGAAAAATGGTAAGTGGAGGATATGTGTAGACTTCCGGGAGTTAAACAAATCCACCCATAGGGATTACTTTCCTTTACCATTTATTGATTAGGTGTTGGATACCCTGTCCGGAAAGAAGTATTTTTCATTCTTGGATGGGTTTAGTGGTTACAACCAGATACAAATAGCACCCGAAAACTAGGAAAATACCACTTTCACCTGCCCTTGGGGAACATATTCTTATAGAGTGCTCCCCTTTGGACTTTGCAATGCCCCAACCACTTTTCAAAGAGCTATCCTAGCCATTTTCTTTGGCTTGACGAATGATTGTGTGGAAGTCTACATGGATAAATTTATAGTCCATGGACAAGACTTCCAGGAAGCATTGGCCAGTTTAGAAAAAGTCTTGATTAGGTGTAAGGAAACTAACCTTTCCTTAAGTAATGAAAAATAAAAAATGATGCTCACTGAAGGTATTGTTTTGGGACATCACATTTCCTGTTCTGGCATGAGAGTTGATCTGGCAAAGATTTATATCATCACACAAATCAGAATACCTTCCTCACAAAAGGAAGTTCGCATCTTTTTAGGACATGCTGGCTACTATAGAAGATTCATTCCGAATTTTACAAGCCTAGCTATCCCTCTATTTAAATTATTATCCAAAGAAGCTGAATTTAAGTGGGATGATGAATTCCAAATATCTTTTGAAATTCTAAAACGTAAATTGTCAACTACCCCTGTATTAAGAGGACCAAATTGGTCCCTTCCTTTTCATATATGTACCGATGCCTCAGACACATCCCTTGGGGCAGTCCTTGGACAAAGAGAAAATCAAATGCCCTATGCTATTTACTTCGTCAGTAAAAATCTGTCTCCAGTTGAAGTTAATTATACGGTCACAGAAAAGGAATTGCTAGTTGTAGTCCATGCTATCAATAAATTTAGACACTATATTACAGGATATCAAGCTTTTGTACACACTGATCATTCAACCATACGATTCTTAATGAACAAACCTGTAACAAATCCTAGAGTTACAAGATGGATTTTATTATTACAAGAGCTTAATATCAATATTATTGATAGACCTGGTAAAGATAATCTTATGGCTGATTTCTTATCTAGAATGATTCACCTGGGAGATAATGCACCAGTAGAAGATACCTTTCCTAATGAAAATTTATTTTCTATTTCTACATTCACTCCGTGGTATGCAAATGTCGCTAACTATCTTGTGACAGGGAAGATGCCTCAGAAATTGTCTCCTAGAGAAAAACAGAAAGTAATTCAACTAAGTGAAAATTACATATGGCACGATGATTGCCTCTACAAAACAGGACCAGATTTGGTGATCAGGAGATGTGTAAGGGAAGATGAAATTCATGATATTTTACAAGCCTGCCATGATGGCCCTTGTGGAGGACACTTCACAGACAAAAGGGCTGCTTACAAAGTTCTGCAATCAGGTTACTACTGGCCTCGGAGAAAACTTAAGACAAAGGACATGTTTCCCAACTACAACTTTAGTGACATAGCGAGGTAAAGTAGTCAAAGGGAGATGGAAAACCTTGTCACAAGGATAATTTTTTGGGCAAGAAATGTCCTCACCTTTATCAATATCTGAGCACAACGATGGTTGATAATATTCTTCTAAGTTCTCAAAGGAATACCCATCAAAATACTCAAGGTATGACTGAAAATCATCAGGAGAATATTGCACCGGGTCATCCTTGGGTGCTTGGAAAAATTTTGTAATTATATCATCATCTTGTTGCCAAACATCAAAATTATTAGGAATATCATATGATTGTTGTAAAGGAAACATTCAAATATATCCTTCCATATCATAAATGTGATCCTCATCTGAACCAATCACATCGCACTTACATCTTCCAACATGTATGAACTCATCAATATTATCAACCATGTCACTACCTTTGTCATAACATGAAGGATTCAAAACATTCAAGGGCTCCTCTAATACTTCTTCACTTTCCAAATCATAAAATAAAGCATCATCAAAATCTTGGAAAGGGAAATAACTTTTTGTGTTCACTTCTTGTTGTGTAGGAGCATCAATGGCTTGGATGACTTCATTAAATGGAAGAGGGTCCCGTAGATCATCCCCAAGACTCATCTCTTTAATAATATTTTCACCTTCATCAAAAAATGAAGGGCCTAACTCTCCCAAGGGTTCCTTTACTTCTTCACCTTCTAAATCATAGAACAAAATGTCATCAAAAACTTGGAAGGGAAAATGACTAACCTCATCCTCTTCTTTTTGTGCAGGAGGAATAGGATCTCGGATGGCTTCATCAGAGGGGGAAACACACATTAATAATTCATCATCATGTTTGATATATTCAGGGTCTCTCTCTTTAAACATGTCTTCATTATCCTCAGTAGAAGCACGAGTAAATTCTTGCTCTTCCTCACGGGTTTGGAAACCTTCATTAGGATCCTTCTCCTCAACCTCTTGTTGGTCGATGACTTGTTCCCTTCTTTCCTGGAATTTACTAACAAATATTTTAAGGGAAACTAATCTTTCCAGAATAAGAGCATCTAGGGTATCTTTGGGGTCATCAACTTTAGTTTCTGGATTAAAAAGGTGTTCTCCCTTGAACAAGGAGATATTTGCCTTGATTTGTATAGCCATGTAATAAGCTTCTTGGATTGATCTTGCCCCTATTTTACTGAGGAGAAACCCTACATGCACTAAGATTTCATTGGTATAGAGGTAAGTGAGGTACTTGTCTTCAGGGTGATGGCTTCTAGGGATTTGGTGTAGAAAATTATCAAACCTAGTATGGAATTCCTTGACAGTCTCATTTTGTGTTTGTTTAATGTATTCGATTCTTTTTATTAGCATGGGGATATATTCTATTTTAATATTCCATCTTTTGAGAAAGGTTTCTTCTAATTGGTCCATAGATGTAATGTTGGCATTAGGGAGAATGTCATACCATTTCCTATCATTGCCATGAAGAGTGGCAGAGAAACGTTTCATTGCCAAATCTTCAACATCATCACTGATAGGGTGGATTTGAAAGAAAGATAAAAAATTATCCATGTGATCTTTGACTATAACCCCATAATTACCAGTGAATCTAGGGAGCCAATTTTCATACCTCAGAGGCATATGTCGAGGGTGACCATTAATTTTATTCATATCTAAGGGTTTAAAATTACCTGGGTCCCATTGAGAGGCCATAATTGGCTTTGTCATTAGTGGAGTTGCCAGATAATCCTTATAGAGATCATCAAAGGGAAAAGAGGGAATCACCCTCAGTGGAGTCGTCAAGTAAACTTTGTGAAGTAAAGGCTTTGGATAAAGGCTTACTGAAAAAGTTTTTTTCGAGGAAAATTGACTTGATGTTCCCTAGTAGCGGGGCCAAAATGTTATCGCACAATTTTCACTTACCCAAATCCCAATGAAAGTGGATGAAATATTTGCGTAATAGAGGGTGACCTATCACTGTCACCTTAACAGGAAACCCCTTTCTATTTAGGAGTATGTCAAAGTACCCCAGGGGAGGCATCCTAGTGACCTAAAGGGCTAATGACTAAGGAAAAAGATGCAATAAATTCCCCCCCTGTCACTGGTCACTCAAGTCAAAGGTTCTTTGTGTCTTATAGAGATGAAGAAAAAGGTAAATAAGGTGTACCTTCCCATGGCATGACAAAAAATAGAAAAGAGTGGCTACTTTCAAGTACCAAATGATGTTAGTGCTTCATAAGACCGTCAACCTATGAAAAATAAGTAAGCTGATATAAAACTGTAGCAATGTAATTATTTACAACAACAATAAGTATTTTGTAACAACCACAATAATTATGCCTTGAAATTTCTTGAAAAAGACAAGAAAACGTAGCTCTAGGTTGGCAGAATGACGACTACTTGTCATAAGAAAAATTGGCAATGTTTAACCAACATTTAATGTCACTTTTGAAATAAATTTGTTGTTGTTAGATGGTTGTTGTTAGATAATGAATTCTAAAGTGCTAGTATTTAGGGATCTAGAAGTTTACCTAGGTCAAAATCTTCTTGGCAAGGTCTAGAAAATGAAAAGTAAAGAAGTAGCAAATTAAGTCCTTTACTCCTAGGGTTTGTCAAACAAACAATTTCATAGTCTTTAACATGAATAAGAAAATTTACCATAAACCATTCAAATAAAATGAAGAATTGTAGATTTACTTACTTCACCAAGAATAATCAAGCCATAAAACCCTAGAATGCCAAGTAACTTCACCAAGAAAAGATCCAAGTTGCAAATTTTATCCTCCTAGACAAAGCATGCCTAAAATTTCAGCCAATAACTCCCAAGAAGAGTGAAAATTTTAGACCACACCGCTTGTTTGATGAGTGATGAAGACAAAATGAGAGTATTTTCTCTCTATTTATACAGTTTCAATGACCTTTAATTAAAATTAGGTCATAAAAAGGTTGACCTGGCCAAATTGCATAAAAAATATAGTTTTTACATAAATGAAAGTAATTAACCCCTGAAATCATTTCCAAGGGTGACTTCATGGCCTTATAGGGTGACGTTGATCCCCTAGGGTAAACCGTTGGGCTCCAGAAGCAGGACGTTTGGCCTCTAATTGCCTTGGATGATGTCCACCCGTGCCAATCAACTCACAACTAACCTCAAGGTGCAAACCCTGACTCTAGATGATGTCTAGGGTCACAAAAGTGACATCATGGGCTCCCAAAGGTCAACGTTCAGGTGGAAAGGTAAGATCCCCATGGGTCTAGGTCTGTCAGGGTGTCTCTGGTGCAACGCCTTTCTTTATTCCTGGTGCAAGTCCCTGATGTATCTATACCCTTGGTTGGGGTCACAACATCCATCTGTGGGCTTTCAGCCCCATGGAGGTTCGAGATAATCATTCCCCCATATGTACCTGTCCATCGGGAAAAGTCCTACAATAACAAGTACGCCCTCTAGGGGTTCATAAGTCATAGGGATCATAACAGTGCCAATCACATATAATAATCAAATCACCCAAACATGTGCATCAAGCCCCTCTTTACCCAGAAAAATGATCAAAGGCGTTATGTAGTTTAACAAGTCAAGTTTGGAGAAGGTCTCAGGGTGTCCTATTGGGCTAATCCTCTTTAAGTTTGGGGTGTTTCCCAGGTGAGAGCCAATCTAGGTCATGTAAGTGTGTGTGAGGTGGCATGGGGGGAAGTGTTTGTGCATGGGGTGTAGTGATAACAAGGAACTATAGATCTTACTTGTGGGTTCCTTTATAGAGGGTGAGATGCACCTTTTCATAGATGCCATTCTTTCCTAGCCGATTCAATGCCTTTTATTCTTAGTTTTATATTTTTTATCTTTTTCTTTTCTGCAGGGAAGAGTTGAGGGACATTGTCCTGGCTTGGTGACCATAGGTGACATCGTTACCCACAAGCATTTCATGGAGATGAGAAGGTTGGTTCGTGATGAGAACCCCTTTCTCTTAGCTATGCCACCAAGAGGCACTACCCTGGTTTGGTGACCATATAAATGGCAGTTCCATACTGGTACATGCCCATGTTCATAATAGGTCACCACATGATGATACTTCCCATCCACCAACTAATACCTTGAGTGTTTATTTATCTTACGGGTTCCCTTTTCTTACTAGAATCTTTTTACTTCTTTCTTGAGAATCCCTGGGTGAAGCATCTCAAAAGTTTCATTTTATCTTTTAACTCTTGCCAACTACTTTTACCCTCTGGGCCTTTAGTGTTGGGTATGTGTTATATTCTTTGCATGTGTGTGTGTGGGCACGACAGATTTGACAACTATGTCTAAATTAACATATTTTTTCTATTTTTAGCGGTTTTCTAAATTAATCCCGGATTAAGGGATTAGGGTTTTGGTAGCTACGGAATACCTAAAACATTCTATATATTGTATGGTGAATGATGAAATTAATACAATATAAAGAGTTGAAAGGTGCGGCACCAAAGAAGGTTGGTTTTCTCCCGGTTAAGGGTTTCCAGTGTAAATCTCTATGTACTATGTGTATGAGCCATTGATTAATTTCAATTTTTCTTAAGAATCTGTATGCATTGCTTTACTTCACAGGTTTAAAAATTACATGTGGTATCAGAGCTCATTTTTGGATTCAAAGGGATGCCTTTGTTGCTGAGGGTTTGGATCAGTCTTGATAGATCAAGTTTATCTTGGGTCTATGATAAACCTGGGTTTAGTGGGAGCTTTTGTAGTGGTGATTCGAGTGTAGAAAGTGGAATGGCAAGCTCTTCTAGAATCAAGATAGAGAAGTTCAACGGTAAACACTTTGAGCTATGGAAGGTAAAGATGGAGGACCTTCTTGTAGACAAAGAAAAATGGATCGATGTGGATTCTGGTACACAGCCTACTGGTACACAACCTACTGGCACATAGTCGACTGGTACACAACCTATTAGTACACCACCTATTAGTATGTTGAAGGAAGATTGGGAGAAGTTGGTCAGAAGAGCAAGGAGTATTATTCGACTTTGCCTGGTAGATTCGTTGTTGTTGAATGTCTCGAGAGAATATACATCTAAGGAACTATGGGATAAGTTAGTGAATTTGTATCAATCAAAGTCCCTGGTAAACAAGTTGTTTGTTAGAAATAAGTTGTATCATCTTAGGATGGAAGATGGTGATTTTGTGATAGAACATATAAATGCCTTTAATACTCTGGTAAGTCAACTTGTCTATGTTAATATTACGATTGTAGAAGAAGATAAGTGTATTACTTTGTTATGTTCTTTGCCAGACTCTTGGGATAATCTAGTTGTAGCAATTGGAAGTACCACTCAATCTACATTGAAGTATGAGGATGTAGTTGCATCCTTGTTATATGAAGAGATGAGGTGGAAAAGCATGGATGATCATAGCACAAATGATTTATTTGTAAGAGGTCATACCCAAGACAAGAATCCTGGTAAGTCTTTAGGGGGGAGATCTAAATCTATAGGTAGATTTAAGTCTCCAGGAAAATATTTGAGGAAATGCTGGAAGTGTGGTAAAATAGGGCATTATAAGAAATATTGCAAGTCTAAGAAGGTTGATAAACCAAAGGGATCTGATAGTACCTCTTCCACAGAGGCGAAAACCTCCACTGAAGAAGGAGGTGATGTTTACCTGACATCTACAGGTACACATGTAGACCATGATGTATGGTTGATCGACTCAGGTGCGTCATACCATATGACTCCTTACAAGGAGTGGTTCTGTGAATATGAAAAATACGATGGTGGTGATGTATTCCTAGGAGATGACTCAGAAACCAAAATCATGGGGCATGGAAGGGTTAAGTTGTTGCTAAAATATGGAAGGATTATAACTCTCCTTGGGGTTCTGCACATTCCAAAACTATCCAGGAGCCTAATATCTATAAGCAAGTTGGATGATGCAGGAGTGGATACTTTATTGGGAAAGGGCACTTGTGAGATGGTACGCGGAGCAATGGTGTTGATGAGGGGAGTTCGGTGTGGAACTCTATACAATTTGTTGGGAAGCACTTATACTAATGGGTGTAATAGTTATGTTGTCCCTGAGAAGACAAATAAAGAAGAAAAGACCAATATTGTCCCTGGAAAGAAGAACATGTTGTGGCATCAAAGACTGAGTCACATTGGAGAAAAGGGCCTTTGAACACTACACGGTAAAGGTATGGTTGAAGGTATGTCTAATTGCACTTTGGATTTTGATTTTTGTGAACAGAAAACAAAATCGAGTAAGATTCCCATCTGGTGCTACAAGAGAAAAGGGGATCTTAGAGTTGATACACAATGATGTGTTTGGACCTGTGCATGTTCCATCACTAGGTAAATATGTGTATTATGTTTCATTCATAGATGATTTCTCAAGGAACACATGGATTTATTTTCTTAGAAAGAAATCTGAGGTATTTGATAAATTTAGAGAGTTTAAGGCTTTGGTAGAAAATCAAATAGAGAAGAAAATAAAGGTATTGAGGACGGATAATGGTGGAGAATTCTAAGGACAGATAAGGCAGAAGACTACTCCATACACACCTCAGTAGAATGGAGTTGCAAAAAGGATGAACATGACACTGATGGAAAAAGCAAGGAGCATCCTCAGTGGTGTCGAGTTAGGATAGGAATTCTGGGCAGAGGCAGTGGGTACATGAGGTATGGACTGGAAAGAAACCCTCTCTTTATCATCTTAGAGTGTTTGGTTGTGATTCTTATGTACATGTTCCAAAGGAAAATAGTAATAAGATGGATAAAAAAGATGAAAAGTGTATCTTTAATGGTTATAAATATGGTGTGAAAGGTTACAAGCTTTGGAGTCTAGAAACTAAGGAGACTATTTATAGTCAGGATGTTGTGTTTAGAGAGGTAAAAGATGTTTCCAAACAAGAATTCCTACCAAGGAAATAAGTACCCAAGAAAATAGAGTTTCAGTTGGATGATGCAAAATCTGAATCATCTGAAGAATATGAAGCAAAAGAAGAAGAGCCTCATACCCCAGTATTGAGAAGATCAGTAAGGGAAAGAAGGAAACTAGAAAGGTATAGTCCACCTTATTTTCGTTCTAATTTTTCTTTATCTATTACTGATGATGATCCCATAACTGTCATGAAAGCAGTGAATTCATAGGATAGTAAACTATGGAAGAATACCATGGTTGAAGAAATGGATGCCTTGGATAAGAATGAGGCATGGGATATATTTGAGTTTCCAGCTGGAAGAAAATTTGTTGGTAGAAAATGGTTATTTAAGAATAATTTTAATGCAGAAGGAAAAGTGGAGAAACACAAAGCTCATTTAGTATCAAAAGGTTATTCCTAGGTAGGAAGCAGTGAATTTAGAAGATAATAAACTATGGAAGAAGGCCATGGTTGAAGAAATGGATGCCTTGGATAAGAATGAGTCATGGGATATAGTTGAGTTGCCAGGTGGAAGAAAAGTTTTTGGTAGCAAATGGTTGTTTAAGAAGAATTTTAATGCAGAAGGAAAAGTGGAGAAATACAAAGCTTGATTAGTAGAAAAAGTTTATTCCTAGGTAGAGGGAATTGACTTTGGTGAAATTTTTTCTCTTGTTGCTAAGTTAACTTCTATTAGATTTATTTTATCTATTTCTGCTGCTTTTGATCTTGAAGTGTTACATATGGATGTGAAGACAACATTCCTACATGGGGATCTCGAAGAAAAAATCTACATGAAGCAGCTAGAAGGATTTGTAGTGAAGGGAAAGAAAGATTTGGTCTGTAAGCTAAAGAAGTCACTATATGATCTGAAGCAATCACCTAGGACGTGGTACCAAAAGTTTGACACATACATCCTTGGATTGGGATTTGTGAGAAGCAGGGTTGATCACTGTGTATATTCCAAGAAAGTTGGTAATCACTTCATTTATGTAGTGTTGTATGTTGATGACATGATGCTAGTAGGAAATAACATGGATGTTATCAAGGAGGTGAAATCACAACTATCCTCCAAATTTGACATGAAGGATCTCAATGCTGCTAACTTCATTCTAGGAATGGATATTAAAAGAGATCGTGTAAACAAGAAACTTTGGTTGAATCAGAGAAAATATGTTGAGACGATATTGCAGAGGTTTAATATGCATGGAAGTAAACCGGTCAAGGTTCCTATTCCTATAGGTGTAAAGTTATCTGCATATCAATGTCCCAAGACACAGGAAGAAGAAGAGGACATGTCCCATGTTCTGTATGCTAGTGTAGTTGGCATTTTGATGTATGCAATGGTCTATACTAGACTGGACATTGCACACACAATGGGATTTTTGAGCAGGTATATGTCAAAACCAGAGAAGGAGCATTGGATAGTTGTAAAGAGGGTCTTCAGGTATCTTCGCGGCACTACCAGTTATGGATTGTGCTACCAAGGAAGACTAGGATTGGACAGAGTGGTGGACATACATGGCTTTGTTGATGCAGACTAGGTTGGAGATATGGATCGCAGAAGATCTACAAGTGGGTATGTGTTTAACCTATTTGGAGGAGAAATCAGTTGGATGAGAAAAAGACAGGCTGTAGTGGCACTATCAACTATAGAAGCTGAATACATGGCATCCACTCATGCAAGAAAGGAAGCAATATGGTTATAGATATCGTGTTTAGGTATTAGGTTGGTACAACAAGTAGTGAGATTAGATTGTGACAGTCAGAGTGTAATCTTCTTGGAAAATAACCCAACTTATCATTCGAAGACAAAGCATATAGATGTTCAATATCACTTTGTAAGAGACATGGTTGAAGAAAATAAGGTGTTGCTGGAAAAGGTTGACACTTTGAAGAATGTTGTAGATTCATTGACAAAGTCTATGAGCACAGAATGTTCTCCTGGTGTAGAGTAACAATGGGTATTGTTGCCCTAGATTGTTGACTATATTCTCATGTGAACCCCTGTATGCAAAGAAAACAACAAGTGGGAGAATGTTGGGTATGTGTGGGCGCGTCAGATTCGACAACTGTGTCTAAATTAGCAGAGTTTTTCTATTTTTAGTGGTTTTCTAAATTAATCCCGGATTAAGGGATTAAGGTTTTGGTAGCTACAGAATACCTAAAAAATTGTATATATTGTATGATGAATGGTGAAATTAATACAATATAAATATTTGAAAGGTGTGGCACCAAGGAAGGCTGGTTTTCTACCAGTTAAGGGTTTCCAGTGTAAATCTTTGTGTACTATGTGTATGAGCCATTGATTAATTTCCGTTTTTCTTAAGAATCTGTATGCATTGCTTTACTTCATAGGTTTAAAATTTACATTTATCCCCTTCTTCCCAGAAGGCAAGGTACAACCCTTCCTAGTGTGGTAAACCCAGTGCTTGAACAAAGGTAGGGGTAAATGAGAGGAGTAAGGATGGAAAGTGGTAAGTATGGAGGGAATGGGTGATGACCTTTCATAGACCCACCCAGTGGAACCCATCCTAAAGGGAGATCAACTTACTAGGGAATCATGTTACCATTCTAGGTATGAACAAGTTAAAGAGCATAATTTCCAAGAAAACGTTATGAAATGAAGGATAATTCAGTGCAACATATTCAAGTGCTTCAATAATCAGATTGACACATGCCATGTGATCCAGGTGGATATTGGTGGCCACCCACCTATTCCAACTGGCTCCTCCTGTCTGTTTTTGTTCAGAACGTTCTTCTTTACTACTTTGTAATTGTGGGTGCTACACTTCTAGGGTTGTCAGAAGCCCCACACATCCTCCAGGTGGATAAATATGGCCTCTCTCCTAATCCAACTGACTTATTTTGTATGTTTTCATGTCAACACATCTTGTTGTACTTTCGGGGCTGTTTTGGGGCCCTAAACATTGTTTTTTTGGCTCGCCATGGTCAAATTGTAGATGGAGTTAGAGTTTCATAGTGAAATGTGTAGTTTTCTGAAATATGTTTCCAACGGGCTATTACGTGCCTAAAATGGAGGCTGTATGAAAAAGTTACGGCCCTAGAAAGTTGAGGTACCAGATTACATCAACTTACATATAGGGCCCACATGACTTTTGGCATTTCACCTTCTAGGGTTTTGACATTCATGAGTAATATCAAAAAGGTCTATGGAGCGTCATTGTAATCCATTTTTCGTAGACAGATGTGCGTAGCAACCACATCTCTTCTCAAAGATAGATACCACCATTCGAACAAGTTTCAATTCTGTTGTTTTACAATTTCATCCTATTTCATTATTTAATAGAATATATTGTTCACTGGATATTTGTTTTATTCTCCATATCTCCGTGTTTATTGATGCAGGAGCATCCTTCCACATTAGCAGATGCGCCAACAAGCCAACGCATAGGCACACATTGGAGAAAGGGAGAGGCACTGACCCTCCCATTTTTAAATTTGAAATATGATCCTATACGGATTAGTGTTGTGAGGTTGAGTAAAGCCAAGCCATACCTTTGTACAGGTAGTGGATAGGGTCGCCTTAATGGTTGAATGTAAGCATGTCTATATCTTAGTCAGGTCTATATCTTCATTCATTGTAAGAAGCAGTAGAGATAAGGTCTCTTAACTGAGACAATGATGGCACTAAGGCGGTAGAGAGGATAAGCTCGAGGATCCCTCTTGGAAGAAGAGGATTATGAGAGATGAGAGTTAGGAATATGATTATGAGAGAAGATCCTGGGAAGCTCGAAATCTCAGAAATAGGGGGTAGAATAGTTCTTTGAGAGAGCTTGAGAGAGATGAGACTCTACTCGAGTCCAGCCTGCACATATTGTAATAAGATTTTTCATATTAATGAAAAAGACAACAGTTTTTCCTGCACATGGTTGTTTATGTATTTGTGTGTTTATGTATGTTGTAGATGTATGTGATAGGTTGCATCTGCAGGAGGAAGATAGATTCCTCTTGTTAGAATATAAGTGGATGTGCTCATTTTACCATTGAAAATACCCTTGTCACCCAACCATAGGCCGAAGCCACCCTCTGAGCACCTTAACCTTGAAAGAGAATTACTCCGGAAGCAAAACCTAGGCTAGATAGCCAATCAAAGGGTAGCTCACCTTTCCCCAAGGATAGCACATCAACAAGAGATGATCAGATAATCCAAACCCTAGCCAAGAGATAGTCCAAGCGTAACTGCTAGTTTCATCAGCTGCAATGACAACTCTCCTCCAAACCTGTGCAGAAAGTGGGCAATTGCAGTGCGCACAAGTGTTGCTCTTCAATTCTGAGACTGCCTGCCAGAATGAGAACTGGCCTCCTGTATTTATACTGATTCTAGCTAACTGCCTGGGCTGACTTCTTATTCTGTGTATCTGTTTGTTCAGTATATATTATTATTTCTGGAAAATTTCTTCTCTTGGAGGCTAATAACCTAATATAAATTATCTTCTTGAGATGACAAGTCTTATAGGGTTATTAGCCAACTCATTAGGGTTTCTTCTTGCTTCCCGGAGTATTCTATCCTTGTCAGGTTTACACGTGGAGGTAAATACCTCCCGCAACTACCATAATATCAACACTCCCTCCTAGCTAGGGAGGTATTATAGGTAATTGTCTTGAGCACAAAAACATACCATTCACCTGGTAGCATCAACATCATGACTAGATTATAAGAACCATCATCATCATCATTGTCATCAGTTGCATAATCTCTCGAAACCATACTCTATCTGAGTAATCAGACATGATGCTCACTCCACAAAGTGATACAAGAGCCATTCTTCTAATCTAGAAGATTAAATTCTCTGAACCATTTTCTGTCTGGGAAATCTCTATCCTTTGATTATCCATATAACTGATAATCATTTCCAATACCGCTGATAGTCTTCAAGGAAATCGAAACAAAATAGAACACAACTGTGTCTATCCATAGTAGTACATAACTACAATCCAGTGGTACACTACCACACTAAGTAACACACAAGTACTTGATCAACAACGTATAGTCACGAACAGTGGAACACATCCACCATAGTAGTATACATATATTGTCATACAGTATTCATAACAATAATCTAATATCAACCTGCACAGAAACAATGTTATGATATAAATTGAATCATCTGGGACAATTTTTCACTCACATTTGTAAGATATGAAAGAATATATGCCCTCAGAGTAGAACAATGAGATATCTAGACTATTCTTCTCAAGCAAGGAAGAATAAATTTCTTGTCTTCTGAACCTGGACCATTCCCCACCCTGGGTCATTCTTCCTACACTAATCAAAGTGCACCCTCGAGGTAATGTATAAACCCTAAGGAATGCTTGTCCCTGATTGCTGAACCTGGACCATTCCCCACCCTGGGCCATTCCTCCTACACTAATCAAAGTGCACCGTGGAGAGAATGTATAAACCCTAAGGAATGACTGTTCGAACCATTTCCCCTGTTAACCACAAGAGGAAAATACTGTCCTGTATCAACCTCCAAAACATACCATTCCTCATGTTAACCACAATGAGAAATCATTGTCCGGCGAGGTGGGCCAGTCTTCTTGAGTAACCCTCAAGAAGAGAGACTGCCCTAGACCACTCCCCATGTTAACCATAATGGGAAGTCGTTGTCTATGATACATCAACTCTCTGGACCATTTCCCATGTTAACCACAATGGGAAATCGCTGTCCGTCAGAAATCTCAATCCACTTTCCGAAGTGGAAAGGAAACTGCTCATCCTGGACCATTTTTCGAACTGAAAAATGACTGTCCATAAATCAATACATATCAGTTCTCTTGCCCAACCTGGGAGTCATCTCTTCCTTTTTCAATAGGAAGTCATCTCCACGAGCTCCAACTTGAGTACGCAAACTCTTTCATCTTGGATAGAAGCTTTATCAAGATGTATGTTTATCTGCTCATCTGTGGAGATATGTATTGGAGAACCACTTTCTTCTTTCTGGACTTCATCACGAATAATGTAATGCTTCATTTCAAATGTTCTTCGGTCTGGAACACTGGTTTTCTCTGAAGGCTTCATGTAGCTCTGATCAATAGAGTATATCATATTGATACAATATATCTTTTATAGAGAATCTTCAGCATGCTTCTGTTGTGCATTGGAGGTTCTCCACCAAGTTATCTACTTCCATCTATATACAAGGGTCTCTTTCTCGTATGCCTCAAAGTCTTGAGGTTGATCTTCATATGTTCTTTGTTCAATTTCTCTGGAGAACAGTCTTTGCATTCATCTTGATGTAGCACTCCAACCCATGGATGATATAATGACTCATGTAGAGGTATGTTTGGTTTACCAGAATGAGGAATCATAGTCTTCTCCCTCCATCTGGGAGAACCTCTAGTTTCAGATCTTACAATGCTTTCATTCATAAGTCTTCCGTAGACTGTTCTTCATCACAACTTTCAGTTCTGCTTGATTTCTTTCATATTAGGATGGTAATGTTGTGATTCTCGATACAATGACTGGTTGTTCAGGCTTCTCTTATTTCTTGGAATCTTCATGTTCTTCCTCATGTTTTTCTTTAGCTTTTGGGTCTGTTATCGCATAGTTTGTAGCTAGGATAAAAGGCTATGAGATGGAAGGCCAAACTGGCGTAACAAGAACCTATCCCACCCAATGTCACCACGATGGGGAGTTTCTTTCTTTTTAGGGAGGTTAGGCCTAGGGGAGACGTCCCCGGTGACCTGGGGCTTTGAAAGGGAAAAGGTTAATAGGATGAAGATAAGTTTCCCCCCTTTCACAGATCACCACCAAGAAGATAGTCTGGCTTTATAGCCAATAAAGATAACTAGAAGAAATAACCAAGTAGAATCCTTCCCGAGAACAAGGAAACAATAAATTGATATATGCAGGCTTGGTTAGTACTTCATATATATCAACAACTATCTGATTTTCAATATAAGAAATTTGAAAGTAAATGTTGACGAAGTCAATGTTTGCAAAATAGCAATGAAAAATAATGTTACTTCACCAATAAATACTAGAACAATGTGGCATTCAAGTTAACTGATCAACAATTCATTTAATAAATGATTTAATCCACCATTCAAATGATTATAAAGTAAAACGTTGTTGTTTTAAAGATGAAATATCCAATGATGACGTTGACAACTTAGGGTTAGTAGGTTAGGGTTAGCATAGTTAGGGTTTGAGATTCAAAGAGTTTGAGAGTTGTTTGACCAATTTCACTACAACGTTGGAGGACTTCGAGATCATTGCCTTAGGGTTTAATGGTTTCATAAGTGAAGGATGCACAGGTTGAAGGAGGCAAGATTTCAAGGACTAGAGGGAAACATTTTGAGGTGCCGCTAAAGCAGGGCTTCAAAATCAGAACCCTAAGGGAGAGAGGCTCACTCTGGTGTTGCTAAAGCAAGGCCTCATGCTCTCTCCTCCTTCTCGGCAAACAACTAGCTCAATAATAACAAAATATAACCAAAACAAGAGGGTTTGATGAGGGAGGTGTTGCTACAACAAGGCCTTTCAACAAACCCTAGAAAGAGTACGACCCTAGTGTAGTAAACCTAGGCCAGGGACGTCTCACTCTTCTTGGCTTCAAAATAGTATGGCTAGCAATAAATGAAGAGAATAAGAGGGTATAGCTACGCCTAGGCTCTCTTTTCTCTATCAATGGCTGAAAATCTCTCTATTAACAGACATGAGACAAGGACCTACTTGTGTGCTTGTCAGCTAGGGTTTTTGTTTAGAAATAATCATAAATACATGCAAGAAATTAAACTACAACAATTCATTCAAGAATTTTTGCAGAAAAATACTTACAATTCACCAAGAAATAAATGTGCAAACCCTAGTTGTAACACCTTCCTTCAAGAGAGAAACCAAAATATGCCAAAATGGCCTTCCTTCAACAAGTGCGCATCACCAAATTATCCAATAAACCAATATAGGGCACAAAATTCAGACCTCCTTATGGAGTGAATGAGTCATCATGAAAAAATGAGAGTTAAAATCTCCCATTTATACAAAACCTTGACCTAATTTTACATTTTAGGTCAGGTAAAAAGGATGACAAGGCCAAAATATCAAATCATACTGTTTTACATTAAATTGTCAAGTTAAAACCCTAAATCAAGATGAAAGAAGAATAAAATTGCCTCTAAGGGAGGCGCTAGCCCCTTCTAGGGCAAATGGAGCATCTTGGAGAAAAACGTTATCCCTCCTTGGGCTTCTCCAACGTGCCACATGTGCCAACTGCCCTTTCTATCTTCCAACATGCTCATGATGACATCATAAGGCTCTTGGTGACGTCCTGGGCCATCTAGAGCCAACGCCCCTTTGAAAGTGGGTCAATCCCCCTAGGCCAAGCAGTGTCAGGGTGCCTCTGGTAGAATGTCCTCTTCTTCTCTGGTGCAAAGTCTCTGGTCATGCTCTGCCCTGTCTCTACACCTTGATGGGGTCTCAACATCCATCTGGTGGGCTCTTCAGCCCCCTGGAGGTCTGAACTGATCATCTCCCCATGTGTACCGATCCAAATGGTAACTGTCCGTCAGGCATGGTCCTGCACATCAAAGGCTACGCCCTCCATGGGCTCATTAGTCATAGGAATCATAGCAATGTCAATCACATATCATCATCAATATTATTAAACATATGCATAAGATACCTAATACATCAGTTAATATCTCAAAGACGTTACACAAGCCTACAATACAAGTTTGGAGAAAAGGACAAGGGGTCCTATTGGGATAGTGTCCACTGGAAAAGGAAAGTTTCTAGGAAGGCCCCATCCAAGCCATGTAAGTGAGGTGGTGTGGTCAGGGTATGTCCAAACATGTGGGTGCAATGAGGGCCAAGAATGCAAAAGGTGTTACCTGTGGGTTCCTTTGTAGAAGGCGAGTTGTACCTGTCATGGATGCATTTTTTCCAAGCCCATTCTTTGCCTTTACTCTTTTTATTCTTTTATTTTATTTTTTTTCAAGAGATAATCAGGGGACACTGCCTTGGCGTGGTGACCAGAGCTGACAGCGTTACCCACAAGTACTTTCGCAGAAATGAGAAGGTTGGCTCATGATGAGACCCCCTTTCCCTTGGCCATGCAACCAAGAGTCACATCCCTGGAATGGTAACCAGCTGGTGGAAATTTCATACTGCTAGGTACGCATGAACCTAATAGGTTGGCTCATGATGAGACCCCCTATCCTCTAGTTAGATCTTGTTTTATTACTTTTTTGGGTCCCTCTTGTTTCTTTCTAAGAAGTATTTTACTGCTTTCTCGAGGATCCCTGGGTGAAGCATCTCGAGGTTTATTCTTAGGATTTAATAGTTTACCAGCTTGCTTTTACCTTCTGGGCCTTTAGCCCCTTCTTCCCACGAGGTAAGGTGCAGTCTTGTAAATAGGTCAACCCAATGCCTGGACAAGGGGAATGGGATAAGTGAGCGGGAAATAAGATGTAAAAGTGGCACTATGATGGGAGCGGATGATGGCTTTTCAGAAATCCCCAAGTGGAAAACCAAAACCTACAGACACAAGATTTCTAGGGCACCCTGTCAATCCCCCCAAACATGGTCAAGTGGGCAAGTGTAAGATCCAAGAAGTAGTTAGAAATAAAAGGAATCATATGCATATATTCAAAGGTTTTAATGATCAAAGGTGACACATACCATAATACTTGGACTAATTACCTCATGGAGCAAGAACTTCTTTGATACAGGACCAAGATGATGGTGATGGATGCTGCTGCTGACGAGATGAAGATGATGGAAGAAGAAAAGGTGGGCCCTCCAGGTCCATGCTCAGGTCAATATTGGTCTTGATACTCCATGTCTAGGACCTGTGGGCCTCAAGACATGATCTCCTAGTTATCCTTGAAAACTGGGGATAACATCTGGCTCCAACTTGGGGACATGTGCTCACTGTAGAGTGCATGAAAACCTCAACATCTCTGGCACAAATTGTAGACCTGCTCGATCTCGAAAGAAGTATTAATAGAAAAATTGGGGTGGTAATGCCACCCCAACATACATGTATATATATAGATTGAAAGAAAACAATCAATAAGTGTGAATATAAAACGAAACTAACATTCAATGCAAATGATATAATACATGAGTGCAAAATGCATACTTACCTATACTTACTTGTGAAGTCAAGTTGCCGGTGGATAGTAAAGCTTGATGTGTAAAGCGTTTATCGGCAGCTTCAGGGCCTCTCCCTCCTTTTTTTCTAGGTTGAAAGAGTTCGTACCTGCACAACTCATGATTCTATAAGGGCCTGTCCATAAACTGTCAAATATTTTGTGCATACCAGGCTTCTCTCTTCTTTTATCCCAGAGCAGTACGAGATCTCCTTCGTTGAAGTTTCTTTCCTTGGATTTATGATCAAAGGTGTTCTTTATATTCTCTCGGTTTCTTTCTATTTGACCAAGGGCACTCCTCCTCGTCTCATCTAGTTCTATTCGCTGGTTGATTCGTCCTTGAAGTTCTTCCGTATCTGTAGCGTATTGTTAAGTGAAGAAGAGGATAAGAATCTGGAGGTTCACAGGAAGTTTTGCTTCTAGTCCATATACCAACTCAAAAGGACTTCTTCCTATGGAGATTTTTGTTGTTATTCGGTCCTCCCATATGGCATACTTGATTTTTCTATCCCATGACTTCTTATTTTCCCCCATGATCTTATTCAAAATATTCAAAATATTTTTATTGCTTGATTCTGCTAATCCGTTCCCTTGTGGATAATAATTGGAGGAATGGGATAGGACAATGCCATATTTGAAACAAAATTCTACCATAGCATACGAGCTGAAAGCTTTGGCATTGTCTATGGTGATCTTGGAAGGGACACCAAACCTAGTTATGATCCGGTCTTCTAGAAAACTCATGACTACTTCCTCGGTGGATTTCTTTGTGGGAATAGATTCAACCCATCTAGTGAAATAGTTTGTGTCTATTAGGATCCACCAGTATCCATTGCTTGAATTGTCCTTAAACTCTCCAACAAAGTCCAAACCCCACTGCTGAAAAGGTGCTTATATCACTATAGGTTTCAAGGTTTGTGCTGGGAGCTTTGGTTTACCGGAGAAGTACTGGCAGGGCTGGAAAGATTGAACATGCTGGTGGTTGTCGGAGAAAAGTGTTGGCCAATAATACCCAGCTCTCAAGATCTTGTGGGAAGAAGTACGAGATGCAAAGTGTCCACCACAGTATCCAGAGTTCAATTCTTCTAGTATCTTTTTTGCTTCTTCTTTGTCTACACATCTAAGTATGACACCATCAGGATTCTTCCACCGTCAGGATTCTTCGGTTAAGCAGTATTTCATAGCCTTTAGTCTTAAAGCCCTTCTTTTGTAGTCTACTAGGTGATCGGGGCAAGACAAGTTCTTTAGATAATAGATGATATCAAAATACCACTCATCATGTTCTAATTCAATAACCATCACATTTATTTGTTCATTCTCACCCATTTGTATAGCTTCTTGGTTTCTCTCGGTTAGCATATAGGCTAAACCCTACCCCTTTATTATTTTAGTGGGTTTTATTTCTAAGTCATACTCATGGATTTTGGAAACCCACTTTCCCCTAGTACCCATGAAATCTTGTTGTGATAAGACATCCTTCACTGCTAGGTATGGGACATAATCCTTAATTTTGTTGTAGCCAACGTAGTTCCTAAAATGTTTAAGGGACTTGACTAAGGCATATGCTTGTTTCTCCATGATGGAATAATTTAATTCAGAATCTCTAAGGACCTTGCTCATAAAAGTCACGGGGTGTTTATAGTCATCAACATCCTTTTGCATTAGAACACCTGCAATAGTATCCCGGGAGGCAAACGAGAATATTATGAAGTCTCATGAGAAATCGGGGATGATCAGGAAAGGGGCTTGGGAGATAGCATATTTTATATCTTCAAAGGATTTGTTGGTCTTATCACCCCATCTAAAAACAACATCCTTTTTTAGCAAAGAACTCAAAGGTTTTATCCTCTCAGCAAATTTTGGTATAAATATATGAATGAAGTTGATCTTTTCGAGAAAGGATTGCGAAGACTTCTTGTTGGTTGGGGGGGCTTACATCCTTTATTGATTGGACCCTCTCAGGATCAATGGAGAATCCTTCTTGCGAGGCCACGTGTCCTAACAACTTTCCCTCATTGATCCTGAAAACAGATTTCTTAGGGTTCAATGAGATACCATACTTCCTACATCATTCAAAAACAATCCTAAGGTGTGAGAGATGGTCTTTCCTATCCTTGGACACAACTATAAGGGCATCTTAGTAAATCTCTATGATTTTTTGTATGAGGTCCCTGAAGGCAAAGTCCATTTCTCTTTGAAAGGTAGCATCGACATTCATAAGGCAAAACAACATCCTTAAGTACATAAAGATTCCCCAAGGTGTATTAAATGCAGTCTTGAGTTGGTATTCTCTCTTGAGCAAAACTTGGTTGTATCCTGAAAACCCATCCAACATAGACATCATCCTTGCACCTGTAACCCACTGAAGTAGATGTTCCATGTTTGGGAGAGGGTAATTGTGTTTCAAGGATAACTGGTTAAGGTTGCGAAAGTCAACACATAAGCGTATGTCACTAGTGTTTTTTCGGACAACTACTGCATTTGACATCCAAGAAGAATACCTGATGGGGGCTATGATACCAACGTCAACCATCTTCTAGAGTTTTTTCTGTATTTGTCTTTCCAACTTTGGGTTGATATGTCTCAGTTTTTTTCGGAAAGGTTTGTCTCCTTCTACCAAGGGTATAGTGTGTTGGATAACATCCCCCCTATAGGCTTTTAAATCATCATAGTTCCAAGCAAAGGTATCTTTGAATTCCGTGATGAGTGCTAGTATCTCTATCCTTTCTTTCTCAGTGGTTCCCTTTCCTATTTTGACCATCCTTGGGTCCATCTCTGTACCGATATTGAATTCCAAAGCTTCTTCATCTTGTTTATTGGGCCTTTTCCCTTTGAAAACATCGTTTCTGTCAAAGAGGTTCTCCAAAGGAATGAAACCTTTAGGCAAGGTATTGTTCTGAAGGTTTATAACTTCCATGTTCATGGAATCAACTAGAAAATTAATTCGTGAATCGGTGAATTCTTTGTTGTTCTCCACGAATTTGATGATTTGATCATCATCCTCAAAAACTTGCCAATATTCCAAGTTATTAGGAATAGAAAGTCTAAAGAGGACCTCCATTTTGCATAAGTCATGAAGTGGTCCCTCACAAGGTTGCAAAGTGGAAGCAGAAATAGCCAAGGCGTCTGCCATGTGGTTTTCTTCCCGAGGAATGGCTTCAAGTGACACTACCTGAAGGATTTTGAAAGGGATTGGGCCAAGTCTCGGTACTTCTTCAATTTTTCATTTTTTGTAGTGAATTTCATCATCACCTGTGAAACTATGAGGTCTGAGTCTCCCTTTTCCCTTAGGTGTGCAACGCCTTTGTCAATTTCTAGGTTGAGACCTAGGATCAAGGCCTCATATTCGGAAATGTTGTTGGTGCAAGGGTATTCTATCCTATATGAATGGTAAAAGACTTCATCGGAAGGGGATGTCAAGACAATTCCAGTGCCTGATCCAGAGTTTGAGTGGGATCCATCAAATTTCAAAGTCCAGATCCCTTCAAACTCTTCAACGGTGTCAAAATATAAGCTTCCTTCTTAGACAAACCAATTACTTATGTCAATGTCAATACACAAGAGTTGGTCATTTGCTTCATCAAAGGTTTCAACTGGGGAGCCTACGAAAAGTTCTTTGTGGATAGAGAAGAATCCTCCCTCGTGGTGAGGGATGATCGCCTTAGATTCCTTGTCTTGAAAACTCCCGGCCAAGTGTTTTATGAGGTTTCTATTGAGGATGATACCCCAACTTCTCATGGCATCCACGACCATCACATCTATAAAGAAAGGGGCACTAGGGCAAGAGTTAAAGGAAATTTCTAACTCCTTAATGACCCCCTTTGCAAAGCCACCTCCGACATTTGATTGTGAAAGGATGAAACCTAATTGTTGCATGATTTCCACTGTCATAATGTTGGTTGAGGCATTTGGGTGTAAGACACAGTTATGGAGGACAACATTGTTGACTTGGAGAGTGACGTATAAGGGCGTGATATCACCATGTTTCGAACCAAAGTTTTCTACTTGATGGATAAAGAGGGGAGCTTCTTCAGGAGAAGATTGCTCAAAGGTTTGTGATAATGAAGTCTTGGCTTCTTCCTCCTTGTCTTGGAAAGGCTTGAGCTCTGTGGGAGTTTCTTGAAAAGAGGTGTCATGTACATTGGTATAGGAGAAACTCCATTTCCTTTTGGGAGGTATGAGTTCAACTTCAAATACTTCTGGGGGCTTAGGTTCAACAACCAAAGAATCATCGGTGTCCCAAAGGTCATTATTGTGTGAAAGGTTGACCTGACAGATGTAGTCTTCGAATTCAAGATTCCTCTCAATATGATAGGCTAAATCTTGTGCTTCCTCCAAGGTTGAGGGTGACCGGTCCTTGAGTGTAAACTGCAAGAGACCTTCCAATGAATTCAAATAATGTTCGAGGATAGCTTCCTCTGAGTTGAGGTTTGTCATGACCTTTTTAAGGAGAAGGTTGAACCTATCACTAAAATCCCTAACACCCTCACAAGAACCCTTCCAGATATCAAGGTATTGAGAATATAAGTCTTGTGTGTGTTCACAATTGCACCACCTTATTTTGAAGGCTTTTTCCAACTCTTCAGGAGTTTTTATGCCTCCCTTTGGGTGAGCATTGATCCAGGTCTTGGAATCCCCTACAAGACAACTTGTAAAAATCATCATAAAGACATCGGGATGTTCATGATTGGTTTGATTAAATTCAAAGCTATCACAAAAATGAGTCCAATGTGAGTTACCGGAAACCCCTTTTCCTGAGAAAAGTGGAAACCAGGAATTGGCATCTTTGGGCAAATCATGCAAACCACCTTGGATGTTACTTAGGTCAAATTAGTTGAAAGCCTCTAGGTGAGACCACTTATGTGGGTTAGGAAGAGGAGCAGGGCTTGCAGGGATGATAGTGGCTACAATGGAGGGGTTTGAGTACTGACGTTCACTACTAGTCATCATTGGTGGATTCACCAGATAGTTTACTTGAAGATATCAAAGGAATAGGGAAAACACCTTAGTGGAGTCTCCAGGTAAGCTTGTAAGATAAGGCTTCTAGAGGCAAGGCTTACCAAAAAGTGTCTTCTGAGGAAGGTTTGACTCAATGTTCCTCGGCAATGACGCCAAAATGTTATCGCATAGTTTGTATCTAGGATAAAAGGCTATGAGATGGAAGGCCAAACTGGTGTAACAGGAACCTATCCCACCCAATGTGAACATGATGGGGAGGTTATTTATTTTTAGAGAGGTTAGGCCTAGGGGAGACGTCCTCGGTGACCTGGGGCTTTGAAAGGGAAAAGGTTAATAGGATGAATATAAGTTTCCCCCCTTTCACAGATCACCACCAAGCATATAGTCTGGATTTATAGCCAATAAAGATAACTAAAAGAAATAACCAAGTAGAATCTCTGCCCGAGAAAAAAGAAACAATAAACTAATATATGCAGGCTTGGTTAGTACTTCATATATATCAACAACTATCTGATATTCAATATAAGCAATTTGAAAGTAAATGTAAATGAAGTCAATGTTTGCAAAATAGCAATGAAAAATAATGTTACTTCACCAATAAATACTAGAACAATGTGGCATTCAAGTTAACTGATCAAAACTTCATTTAATAAATGATTTAATCTACCATTCAATTGCTTATAAAGTAAAATGTTATTTCTTTAAAGATGAAATATCCAATGATGACGTCAACAACTTAGGGTTAGTATAGTTAGGGTTTGAGATTCAAAGAGTTTGAGAGTTGTTTGACCAATTTCACTTCAACGTTGGAGGACTTCTAGATCAGTTCCTTAGGGTTTAATGGAGTCATAAGTGAAGGACACACAGGTTGAAGGAGGCAAGATTTCAAGGACTAGAGGGAAAATTTTTGAGGTGCTACTAAAGTAGGGCCTCAAAATAGGAACCCTAAGGGAGAGAGGCTCACTCCGGTGTTGCTAAATCAAGACCTCTTGCTCTCTCCTCCTTCCCGACAAATGGCTAGCTCAATAATAACAAAATATAACCAAAACAAGAGGGTTTGATGAGGGAGTTGTTGCTACAACAAGGCCTTTCAACAAACCCTAGAAAGAGTACGACCCTATTATAGTAAACCTAGGCCAGGGACGTCTCACTTTTCTTGGCTTCAAAATAGTATGGCTAGCAATAAATGAAGAGAAGAAGAGGGTGTAGCTACGACTATGATCTCTTTTCTCTATCAATGGCTAAAAATCTCTCTATTAGGGGACATGAGACAAGGACCTACTTGTGTGCTTGTTACCTAGGGTTTTTGTTCAACAATAATCATAAATACATGCAAGAAATTAAACTACAACCATTCATTCAAGAAGTTTTGTAGAAAAATACTTACAATTCACCAAGAAATAAATGTGCAAACCCTAGTTGTAACACCTTCCTTCAAGAGAGAAACCAAAATATGCCAAAATATCCTTCCTTCAACAAGTGCACATCACCAAATTATCCAATAACCCAAGATAGGGCGCACATTTCAGACCTCCTTATGGAGTGAATGAGTCATGATGAAAAAATGAGAGTTAAAATCTCCCATTTATACAAAACCTTGACCTAATTTTACATTTTAGGTTAGGTAAAAAGGCCGACAAGGCCAAAATATCAAATCATACTATTTTACATTAAATTTTCAAGTTAAAACCCTAAATCAAGCTGAAAGGAGAATAAAATCTCCTCTAAGCGAGGCATTAGCCCCTTCTAGGGAAAATGGAGCATCCTGGAGAAAAACGTTAGCCCTCCTTTGGATTCTCCAACCTGCCACATGTGCCAACTACCCTATCTATATGCCAACATGCTCATGATGACATCATAAGGCTCCTGGTGACGTCCTGGGACATCTAGAGCCAACGTCCCTCTGAAAGTGGGTCAATCCCCCTAGGCCAAGCAATGTCGGGGTGCCTCTGGTGGAATGTCCTCTTCTTCTCCGATGCAAAGTATTTGGTCATCCTCTACCCTGTATCTACCCCTTGATGGGGTCTCAACATCCATATGGTGGTCTCTTCAGCCCCATGGAGGTACAAACTGATCATCTCCCCATGTGTACCGGTCCAAATGGTACCTTTTCATCGGGCATGGTCCTGCACATCAAAGGCTACACCCTCCATGGTCTCATCAGTCATAGGAATCATAGAAATGTCAATCACATCTCATCATCAATATTATTAAACATATGCATAAGATCCCTAATACATCAGTTAACAGCTCGAAGACGTTACACAAGCCTGCAATACAAGTCTGGAGAAAAGGACAAGGGGTCCTATTGGGCTAGTGTCCACTGGAAAAGGAAAGTTCCTGGGAAGACCCCATCCAAGCCATGTAAGTGAGGTGGTGTGGTCAGGGGATGTCCAAGCATGTGGGTGCAATGAGGGCCAAGGATGAAAAAGGTGTTACCCGTGGGTGCGTTTGTAGAAGGCAATTTGTACCTATCATAGATGCATTTTTTCCAAGCCTATTCTTTGCCTTTACTCTTTTTATTCTTTTATTTGCTTTTCGTTCAAGAGATAATCAGGTGACACTACCTTGGCGTGGTGACTAGAGCTAACAGTGTTACCCATAAGTACTTTCGCAGAAATGAGAAGGTTGGCTCATGATGAGACCCCCTTTCCCTTGGCCATGCAACCAAGAGTCACATCCCTAGCATGGTAACCAGCTGGTGGCAATGTCATACTGCTAGGTACTCATGAACCTAATAGGTTGGCTCGTGATGAGACCCCCTATCCTCTGGTTATATCTCGTTTTATTACTTTTTTGGGTCCCTCTTGTTTCTTTCTGAGAATCCTTTTACTGCTTTCTCGAGGATCCCTGGGCGAAGCATCTTGAGGTTTTATTCTTAGGCTTTTATCTTTTACCAACTTGCTTTTACCTTCTGGGAATTTATCCCCTTCTTCCCATGAGGTAAGGTGTAGTCCTGTAAATAGGTTAACCCAATGCCTAGACAAGGGGAATGGGATAAGTGAGTGGGAAATAAGAGTTAAAAGTGGTACTATGATGGGAGAGGATGATGGATTTTCAGAAAACCCCCAGTGGCAAACCAAAACCTACAGACATAGGCTTGCTAGGGCACCCTGTTAATCCCCCCAAACATGGTAAAGTGGGAAAGTGTAAGATCCAAGAAATAGTTAGAAATAAAAGGAATCAGATGCATATATTCAAAGGTTTTAATGATCAAAGGTGACACATACCATGATACCTGGAATAATTATCTCATGGAGCAAGAACCTCCTTTGATACAGGACCAAGCCGATGGTGATGGATGTTGTTGCTGACGAGATGAAGATGATGGAAGAAGAATAGGTGGGCCCTCTAGGGCCATGCTCAGGTCAATCCTGGTCTCGGTACTCCATGTCTAGGACCTGTGGGCCCCGAGACATGATTTCCTAGTTATCCCTAAAAACTGGGGATAACAGGGTCAATGGAGTTTCTTATAGATTCCATGCCCTATGGATTCCACTTCTTTATTTCATCATAGGATCACAGATCTAGATGGACAACCAGGGATACTTTAAGGCTTCTCTTTGAAGAAGACTTATTCTGAGGTTGAACTGAGCACGCACTATATTTCATGGTTACTACCATGGATATATACTTCATCATCTTCAATGGATCATAGGATTAGTTCCCTGCTAATCCTTGGTTCATCTATGAGTGCATATAATTGGCTCCCTCCATCTAACAGATTCCACACTTATGTCTGTATCCTTATTGTCTTCTATAATATATAATTGGCTCTCTTTGTCTAACAGAGTCCACGCTTCCATCTTGTTGTCTTCTACAAAATGTCATAATTCTTTCTCCAATTTCCTCTTGATTGTTGACTTCTTTCTGTCTTTGCTTCTTCTAAGTCTCTTCATGATTTATTCGACTTATCTTGCAATAGTTTCCACATGATTTTCTTGATGTATTTCATTCTTTCATGTATTATCCAATGATATCAATTCTTATCTTGTTGTTCTTCCATCGATATAGTTCTTCTTGGAACACATTATCTTCCAAGTGATAGATATACAAGATATGTATAGAGACGATGCAAACAATATATGTACAAGGAATAAGAAGAGTATTGTTACCTTTAGAAGAAGAAGTGTCTTTCATCCTGCTTAGTCTTCTTTGTAGGTTCCTTTTCTTTGGCAACTGATGCTTCGTGTTTCTCCTTCCTTTTCTTTAGCTCGTAACAATGATTCTTGTAGTGGACATACTTTCGACAGTTGAAGCATTGTACTTCTAAAATGTCTTTCTCTTGATTTGTTTTCCTCCTTGAACCAAACTTCCTTTTGTTCTTGAAATTCTTGAATCTTGTTGTGAAGGCTTGATCATCGTACTTATTTTGTGGTTTCTCTTTTGCACTGATCCTTGATTCTTCTTGAGCACAACAAGTCCAAAGTTCTTCAAATGTTGGATACTCCTTCCTTGTGTTCATTCTTGCGGCAAATGCATCCCACATCTTGGAAGACCATTGAGTACTATGTTTACCAATTCCTTCTCTGAAACGATTTATTCAATTTCTTGTAGTTGATCTCTTAACTGAGATATTCTCACAAAGTATGATGTTATGTTGTCATCATCATTCATCTTCATGTCACAGAGCTCATTCTTCAGACTCATTATTTGTCCAATGTTTCTGACTAAGAAGAGGTTTTTTAGGGCATCGTACATCTTCTTTGATGAGTGAAGTTGGGAGATGTAGGGTATCAAGTGGTCTTTCATGGATTCCACTATGATACTCATGGCATTGATGTCATCGTCTTTGAATTTCTCCATAACTACAACGTTCTGTGGTTCCTTCTCTTTTCCTTCTTCAAACTCTGGTTCCGTGATCTTTCCCTTCACAATATCCAACACTTTATTCTTAGTAAGGATGAGTTCAATCCATGTCTTCTATGCTCTGAAGTTAGAAGCTCCATATAACTTGTTTTTTGACTTCATAGAGTAAGTCATGGCTTCTTTGACTTGGTCAACCCTAGTTCTGACCAAAAAATCAAACTTGATGTCTTGGCTTGCTAAGAGTAATAGGAGATGCACTAGGCTAGGGTGCACTGATCTATCTGTAAATTAGGTCAATCCATTCACTTAAGGTGCCTCAACGAGAGGATTAGGGTTTCTGCAACTGCTAGTAACCCTAGCGACAGTGCTATGCTATGCTCCTGCTAGAAACCCTAGTGGCAGTTCTTCAATGAGCTTAATATCCTTACAACTATGTTTCCTTCCAGTGGTTAGACTGAATGAAGGAGGTGTGGGCCCATAACCTATTAGAATATAAGTGGATGTGCTCATTTTACCATTGGCAATAACCTTGTCATCCAACCATAGGCCGAAGCCACCCTCCGAGCACCTTAACCTTGATAGAGAATCACTCTGGAAGAAAACCCTAGGCTAGATAGCCAATCAAAGGGTAGTGCACCTTTCTCCAAGGATAGCGCATCAACAAGAGATGATCATATAGTCCAAACCCTAGCCAAGAGATTTTCCAAGCGTAACTGCTAGCTGCAACAGCTGCAACGACAACTCTCCTCCAAGCCTGCACAGAAACTGAGCAACTACAGTGCGCACAAGTGTTGCTTTGCAATTCTGAGACTACATGCCAGAATGAGAACTGGCCTCCTATATTTATACTAATTCTGGCTAACTGCTTGGGCCGACTTCTCATTCTGGGTATCTGTCTGTTCAATATATATTATTATTTCTGGCTAACTTCTTCTCTTGGAGGCTAGTAACCTAATATAAATTATCTTCTTGAGCTGACAAGTCTTCTAGGGTTATTAGCCAACTCATTAGGGTTTCTTCTTTCTTCCTAGAGTATTCTATCATTGTTAGGTTTACACGTGGAGGTAAATACCTCTCGCAACTACCATAATATCAACACATATATCTTTGTTTGAGTTCAAAATATCGTTCTGGATTATTTAGGTTGTGCAAGGAGTGCACAACAGAACATTGGAGGTTTTGTACTCAGCACAAGGATTGTGCATCTAAACTATGTTGAGTCAGAAAAGAATGTGCCAGGAGGTCATACCAGATAAATCACAAAACTCAAGAGGAACCTCAAGGTTACTAAATACCTTGGAGGAGGAACTGTGCAAAGGAAGCACAGAGAGACAAAGTCACTGAGAAATCTATAGAGTTCTTCCAAGTGGGAATCGAGCAGGTGAAAGTATGCACAAGGAGAACTCTCTGAGTTCAAGGAGAAGCTATCAGGGGAAGATACTCACATATTTACTGAACACTCTGTAGAAAATGCTTAGCAAGGAGTGATTTGAGCGAGAGGTCGCTAGGATGGCACTAGAACCCTTTGAAGGGAGAAGAAGGGTCGAGACCCTTAGGATACTGAATAAATAAAAAATATCATAAGAGATAATGCAAGGAGTTCACATGAGACAGACTTATTCCAAGTCCCAAAGCTCAGAATGAGAAGCACAAGTCGAGACCCAAGAATTCGAGCTCGTAGCAAGAGGTTCAGAGGCCAAAAAAATTGAACACTTACAAATTTTCCCAACCTTGGGAGAATGAAGAATCTCATGAGGAAGAGTGACAAAAACTATCAGATTGGTTGCAGGAAGGGACCTGGATCGTCAGATCAGGGTCCAGTATGAAGGAGGAATTCTCAAGGAAGAAATAGATCCCAACCATCAGATCTGAGTGCAAAGGATCGACAGTCGTCCGATCAAGGTAAAGTGCATAGGCCTTAATCCTTTGTGTGCACAAGATAAAAGACTTGCTAAAGTCCTGAAGTTATGAAGTAGACAGGGACTGTCCATCACCTAGAGGGACAGGTGGCAGAAGATCTGAAACTTTGGGTGAAAGCACTCCAGGAGGAATGAGTGCGCAGGAGTTGAAACTATCGAAGCCCGAAGAGCCGAAGCGGATAGAGGCTATCAGATCAAGGGGGAGACACGCGTTAAGAGATCATGTATTTTGGGTGAAATAAATCCATGAGGAATGAATGTGTAGGAGTTTGAAACTCCTGAAGCCCAAAGAGCTGAAGGAAATCTGGACCGTTAGATATATAAGGACACGCGTTGACAGATCATGAGTTCTAGGTAAAACGCTTCAGGAGAAACAAAGAGTGGAGAAGTTGAGAATTGAGATTTCCAAACCTTGAATATCCGAAGCGAATCATAGCCATCCGATTCAGAAGGAAACACGACAGAAATCCATGGACTTTGGGTGAAGACTTGAAGTGAATCACAACTGTCGACCTGTGGGAGACATGTGTCAATAGATCATGAACTTTGGATAAAAGCATTGTGGAGAAAGTAAGGATTGAGAGTTGAAAACTCTGAAACCCGAATTGTAAAGAAAATCATGACCGTTGATTTGAAAGGGACATGCGTCGATAGATCATAAATATATGTGAATGCATGATCCAGAGAGAAGGAAGGAAAGGAGGCAGATATAAGCCATCTGTTTTCTAGGGATAGGTGTCAGCAGATCTTCCATTCGAAAGATAGCCACAATGGAGGGAGCAAGAGTTGAGAGTTGGAAATCTCGAATCCTGAAAGGAGAAATCAATCATAGTTGTCGATTGGAAAGAGGGCACATGTCGATAGATCGAGGAGATATAGGAGTGCGCGAGGAAGGAATATAGAGGACATATTATAGAAATTGATCAAGAGGCATCACCCGATATCAAAATATCAACGGTCATGCTTGATTGTGGGGCCAGAAAGTGCTCAGATGTTAAAAATCTGAGAGCGGGCTGCAATTGAAACCACAGTATTGGCAAAGGGGTACGCGGCAACTAGAGGTGAATTGTGGGGAGAAAAGAGGTGTGGTCTCAAACCATGTTTGGACACTCCGCAATCACATGTTTATGTGAGATCATAGCCTGAAGTCACATGTAGGAAGGGGTCTAGCAGAAGGAGCTAGCACTCGAGAATTGAAAGTGCCAAGAGCACTTGAGAAAGGGCCCGCGGGTTCCACAGGACCCGTGCCTTATGAGAAAGGGGGCCTGTATAATTTGATTTGGGTTCAAGCAGGAGATTGAAGAGTAAATGTGACTCAAAATATTCAGAGATCCTAGACCGGGAGGTCGCAAAACCCCCAGGAGGGCAGGGGGGATGCATCATTTATTGTATTCAATTTGTTAATCAGTTCATTCCGCTCCTAAATCCAGATCATTGGTATTAGAGTGGTCTGCTCTTCATTTATTTTTCTTCGTACATGTCCCTAACAAGATCTGGGTACAAGAAGTTGGGACTCGAACCAATCGAGCCATTACCATATCGGTCACGTTGAGATAAAAAACAAACCATGGGAGATGAAAAGAAAGATGATGGAGTAGCAGATCCTATTAAAATCTTACTCGAGGAAGCCCTCACATGACAAAGGAACGAAATGATGGAAAAATTCACGCAGATCCTTCGATGACTGCCCATAGGAGAAGCTTATTCATCAAGCATCCATGAAACCCCCTTCAAGGTATAGGTAAATTTTGATATTCCATTATTTGAAGGACTGATAGATGCAAATGTTGTAGATAAATGGTTGAATCTGCTTGAAGGATATTTTTCGGTCCATAATTTTTTCGATAGTTAAAAGATCACTTTTTCACTCCTCAAGGCCATTCCCGATGTTAAAGACTAGTGGGATACTTACTCTAAGCAAAGGGCCGTGGAGTAATCTACAATATTTTTGGTGGCCCCTACATGGGATTCCTTCCATGACGCCATTAAAAAATAGTACTACCATATTGGAAGCTATGAGGACTAGTACACTAGATGGACCACCCTACATCAAGAAAGGGACGAGAATGTACCAGATTTCACCAAATTTTCCATACCCTACGCACCAAATTGGGTATCAAAGACTCTGAGTGTCATCTGGTGCTCAAATACCACAGTTTTTTGCATAGATACATTCAGACATAAATGGAGTTCCTAGACATCGCCTCTTTGGGCACAACTTATAGATAACTTGTCAAGATCAAGCAAAAATTTAAGAAGAAATGCCAAGAGTTTGGATCTGCAAACCCCTCACAGCCGAAGCAAGGCAAATTCATCCCCAACCCACACAACAAGGGACCAAGTTGAGATGTCCACCCTCAGGAAAACTAGTCCAAGTAACAACACAAGAAGGGAAATGAGAAGATGAAGATGGACACAAAAAATTGGTGTGAGTACCATAAAATTCCTTGGCACAACACCGAAGAATGTCTCTCCAAGAAGTCCCTCGTGGTCGAGCTGAAGGCTTCCAAGTCAGAGGTCGATTCTTATTCCGAGTGAAATCCTAAATGAGGGATGTAGATTATCGATGATGAACCCAATGCCACTATCTCTACCACCAAAGTCTGGCCAAGCGAACCAAAGGAACCAGGGGAATGGGAACGCCTCTTTCACTCGTAGATGTGGCTCAAGGGGGCTCCGATTCATTTCATTGTCGACATCGGTAGTCAGAAGAACCTAATTTCAGAAAAGTTCGTCAAGCGGCTGGACCTGCCAACGATGCTGCACCTGCAACCCTACACCATCAGTTGGCTTCTCCAAGGAAGAGATCTTCGTGTCAACCAACAATGTCATCTGTCCTATGAAATCAAGCCTTTCAAAGATGAGGTATTGTGTGATATTTCTCCCCTTGAATTTTGTGATGTTCTTTTCATACAACCATATTTGTGGAAGCATCATGTTGTGTATGAGTCTAGATCCCATAGTGTTATTATTACTTTGGGTAGACAAATGTACAGGATCCCAGAGGTAGCACCGCCTACTGTTATTTCCTTAATCTCTACTAAGCAATGCAGTAAGGTCATTTCACAGACTAGGAAGTTCTTCTTCTTTATGATCCATTATCACAGTAAGAAAAAGGTCGCCACCACATCTATGGCCTATACACAATGCCTCTCTTCACAACAGAAGCAAGTGGACGAGACTGTGGAAGAATACAGAGACATCTTCTCCTCACTTACAGGGGTACTGACACATTGCCAAGTCAAGCATCCAATTGATCTAACCCCCGACGCACCTCTACCTAATGGACAAGTCGATCGATGTTCACTGATGGAGAATGATGAAATAAAGTGTCATATCCAAGAGCTTCTTCAAAAGGGGCACATCAGACCCAACTCCTCCCCTTGCGAAAACCAGATTGTACTGGTGCAGAAGAAGGATGGGACTTGGCGACTCTGCATTGATTATAGAGCCTTAAACAAAATCACAGTCAGGAACCACTACCCCATTCCTAGGATTGATGACCTTCTTGACCAAATCAAGGGGAAACGTTATTTAGCAAGATTGACCTAAAGTCTAGCTACCACCAGGTTCCCATCAAACTAACAGATGTATGGAAGACAACCTTCAAGTCTAAGGAAGGTCTCTACGAATGACTAGTCATGCCCTTTGGCTTACTAAATGCACCAACTACTTTCATGAGGTTGATGGATGATGTATTGAGACCCTTCACCAACTCCTTTGTGGTGGTATATTTGGATGAAATCCTCATCTTCATCTGAACGTGGGAATATCACATGCGACATATTCAACAAGTTTTGATCACTCTATGGAAACACAAGTTGTATGCCAACTTGGAAAAATCCTCTTTTGGCATGAACAGGGTCCAATAATTGGGATACATTTTTGATGAGCATGGGGTACATGTTGATCCAACTAATATCCAAGTCATTTGTGACTGGCCAACCCCAACCACACTAACCGAGCTTCAGATCTTTTTGGGGCTAGCCAACTTCTACCGACGGTTCGTGTTGGGATTCTCCCATATTTCATTGGCCCTCAGCTAGGTGACCAAGGATGGTGGTAGGGCTACGTTCGTGTGGGGGAAGGAGAAACAATGAGAATTTGACGATCTGAAGCATCACTTGTGCTAATCTCTAATACTTTGTTTGCCGGATCTGTAGAAACCATTCAAGATTGAGACTAATGCATCTGACAATGCTTTGGGTGCAGTTCTCACTCAACATGGGCATCTGGTGACATACCATAGTGAGACACTCTCCGATACTGTTTTGAAATACCCCACTTATGATAAGGAAATGTATTCCATTGTAAAATCCTATCGTCAATGGAAACATTACATTATGGGGAAAGAGACGATCATAAACATTGATCACAAGCCTCTATAGTTCATACAGGCACAGTGAAAATTTCAGAATGACCGCCATCAGAAGTGGTCCACCTACCTGCAACATTTTCATATCAACATCAAGTATAAGACAAGTATCTCCAATCGTGTCGCTGACTACCTCAGTCGGTCCCCTGTGGCTACACTCACCACTATGCTCCATTCCTATGGACATGAAGCCTCTGAGTGGCCCCAACTTTATCAGCAAGATCCAGACTTCACCACCACATATCAGCTCTTGGGTACAGGCGCAAATGTCACTAATTTTCACATTCATGATGAAATCTTATGCCACCTGGGCCATCTCTGTGTTCCTACAAGCGAGCGCGCAAAACTAATTTGGGAATCCCACTACAGTCAGTTGGCAGGACATTTTGGCGTAGAGAACACTATGGCCATTCTTTAGAAACATTTTTATTAGCCAAAACTTTGACAGGACCTCATCAAGTATATCATATCTTGCATTTCCTATGCCATTTCCAAGCCAACCATCAATAAGCAAGGCTTATATACCCTTTTTCCGAGTCTCGATAATCCTTGGGAATCTATCTCAATGGATTACATGTCTGGCTTATTGTCCACCAAGAAAGGAAATGACTACGTGTTGTTGGTCGTTGATCAGTTTTCCAATATGGCCATCCTCATAGCTTGTAAGAAGAATGTCGCAACGACATATACTGCCAATATCTTCTTCAAACGAGTGTGGGTCCACTTTGGGATACCACAAACCATCATCTCCAACCGATACAACAAGTTCCTCAACACCTTTTGGTCGAGTCTCTAGTCTCCGTTGGACACCAAGCTCACAAAATCCACTGCTTTCTAGCCCCAAACCGATGGCCAAACAAAGGTATTCAATAAGAAAATTGTGCACATCCTGCGCATGTGCAATTCTAAGCATCCACGTACATGGGACAAGAGTATCCCCTATGTCCAATGCAGTTACAATAGGGCTCTCCATAGTTCCACCGGACATATCCCATTTCAGGTGGGCATGGGATTCCAACCATTGGAACCCATTAAAGTTGAACTCCCTCTTTCCACTGTACAGACAGACTCTTCCCTTGATCAGTCTATGATCGATAAAGCAACCATATTCATTGAGCAGATTCAGCACATCCATCAACAGGTCTAGAAGATTTTGTAGAAATTTAATGCTAAGTACAAGTAATGCCATGATAAACACATGGTACCACACCAGTTTTAGGTTGGCGAAAAGGTCTGGCTAAATCTTCAGAAGGAGCATCTCACCGAGCCTCATCGGAAGCTTTTCCCACTTCGTTATGGGCCTTACACTATGACCAAGACTTTGGGTAGCAATGATTTTGAGCTCAACACTCCACCCTTCCTTGGTTTGCATCCAGTATTCAATGTGGACCTCCTTCGGCCATATTTTCCACCATTATTGGACACTTTTGAGATTGCAAAACAACTGACACCAACATATCTCAACTCTAATTGCATGGAACAATCATCCACTGATCAAATCGTGGATAGACAAGTCAACGACACTTGCCAGCAATAGATCCAACTTTATCGGGGTGTCAAGGCAGGGAAACTCCTACACCAAGGCAAGTGGATCACCTGGGGCCAAATCCAGTAGAAGTTTCCTTACCTAATGGGGGAAATCAACGCAATGGATACCATTGCTTCCTAAGGGGGGAGGATTGATCTAGGTGGATATTGGTGGCTGCCCACCTATTCCAACTGGCTTTTTGTGTCTGTTTTTTTTCATCATGTTCTTTTGTAATTATTTGTAATTGTGGGTTCTACACTTCTGGGGATGTCATAAACCCCACACATCCTTCAGGTGGATACAGGTGGCCTCTCTCCTAATCCAACTGGCTTTTTTTGTATGTTTTCATGTCAACACATCTTGTTGTACTTATGGGGCCGTTTTGGGACCCTAAACATTTTTTTTTGGCTCTCCACAGTCAAAATTTAAATGGAGTCATAGTTTTATGGCGGAATGTGTAGCTCTCTAAAAGAAATTTCCAATGGGCTATTACGTGCCTAAAACAGAGATCGTATGAAAACGTTATGACCTTAGGAAGTTGAGGTACTAAATTACACCAATTTACCTATAGGGCCCACATGAATTTTGATGTTTCACCTTATAAGGTTAGGTTTTTGGATTTCTAGGGTTTTTGCATTCATGAGTAATATAAAAAAGGCCTATGGATCTTAATTGTAATCCATTCAACTCATACGGATGTGCATAACAACCAAATCTCTTCTCAGAGATAGCTACCACCATTCGAGCAAGTTTTCGTTCCGCAATTTTACAGTTTCAGCCTATTTCATTATTTAATATAAGATATTGTTCACTTAATATTTGTGTTATTCTCCATATCTATGTGTTTATTTTATTCAGTCTATTAATCTGTTCGTTCCTCTCCTAAATCCAGATCACCATGATACCTGGACTCGTTACCTCATGGAGCAAGACTTACTGCTACTTTAGGACCAGGTTGGTGGGATGGATACTGTTGCTTTTGATAGATGGGTTGCAGTGAAGAACAGAGGGGCCCTCCGGGGCCATGCTCAAGTCATCCAGATCTTGACACTCCATGTCTAGGACTTGTGGGGCTCGATACATGATCTCCTTAGCTATACCTAGGATAGGGGATAACAATTCACAATAGTAGAATATCCTAATATAATAGATCTATAGATCTAGTATAATATAGCTGAGATCTAGTATCAAAATGACAATCACCCTCAAGTAAGTCCCAGAGGAGAAGATACAAGCCTCCAAAGGCCAAATAGTTGCAAGAGATGAACAAAAATATGAGATCCTTTTCCTCTGTAGTGGAAATTCCTCAAGCTGGATGAATTGCGCACTACCTTGGTGGCTGTAGATACCCTAGATTTCGACCCTCCTCTTATTGTGCTCCAAACCACTCCAAAATATCTAGAAATGTATATCGAGCCACTATAATCCTCTAGGATGAGTTTCTTGTTGATCGAAGATGTGTAGATACCTCATATGAACATGCTCTCTTTATACAATGTGTCCTGCACTACGAGAATCACACCATACTCATAATAAATCGATGCTCAGCCATAACACACCCAAGATAGGAAAAGAAGGGATTTATGGACTTTACCCAGCTATATCAATAGCAAAACTCTCTAAATATCCTTCTCCTTGGCCAAATCGAATGGATCTAGTTCCTCTAGTGCACCCCCTGTTGGAAACCCTCAATGATGCACACCACTTCTCTTCTGAAGATGTAGCTATTGTGGAATCCACCTGTGACTGGGATAGAATTGATGTAGAATGGTGAGGGAGGGATATTTCACCTTCGTGACCAAGATTGGAATATGTTGGGTGGTAACTTTCACCACCGATATGATCTCTAGGGTTTGTTCAGTCAAAACCCTCAAAACCCCCAAGTGCATGGGTTCTCTAGAAAGAAGGAAGACATCAAACTGATAAACAACATAATGAGAGAATACAGGCCCCTATCTCTCTTTTATCCTCCCTGTTCACCTTTTCTCTCCAAGTGACTTTTACTTTATTTTATTATTCCTTAATTAAATCACTTTTGTTAATTAATTAATCCTTATGGATTCTCTTGCCACTGAAACTCATTTCTCATAATCTTATAATGTAGTACTATTTCTCCCGATTCCGATGAGATATTAAACTAAGATACTCCAAGTATTATGCCCAATATGACCTTCTTAGTGAATTTAATTAAAATATAACCCATAATAACTCAAAATTACGGAAATTGTCGGAATGCCACGAAACCAAAGCTAAGTTGTGAAAAATGGATCCTGATGATGAAATATGATGAATGATGCAAGTTGGGCCCAATAAAACCCCTCAATAGCTCCTATACTCACTATCACACCCATATGGCTACTTTGGCCAGCATAACACTTTGTAATATAATGATGTCCAAAAGTGGGGACATTACAGTCCTCCCTGATAGAATATTTCTTGTCCTCAAGGAATAACTGAATCCCTCTACCTATGGTATCGGGGTCCCATATCCACCTGTGTGATCCAAAGTAGAATCCCCTTTTCTTGTCCTCAAGCAATAACTAAATCCCTCTACGTATGGTATCGAGGTCCCATATCCACCTATGTAATCCAAAGAAGAATTCCCTCAAGATGTGGCCCCTCCCAGTGCTCACCACACATGAAATCCAAACGATCATGATGAGTAGTATGATCATGTGAAATAGGTCCTCTATCAACTCCTCAAGTGACCACCCTACTCGGATATCAACACCATCGAACACTAAACTACAAAGCACTCCAATCCCTGGATCCCATATCAAGATTTGAATTGCAATTCCCTATGGAGTGTAGTCCTGTGACATATCAACAACATGAATCTACAAAAAATAACACCCGACCTCAACCCCACAAGGGTCTGACTCCAAGACCATACCAAACCCAACACGACCTCCACCAACTAAACATGTTGTTTCCATAGTGAAGTACTACAAAACCTCAATGAATCACCAACAAGTGACGTGCTTCCCTCAATACTAAAGCTCAATGGAAACTCAAAGTGACTTTCCCTTGCAAAGATCCACTCTCCTCTATCAGTCAATGAAATGCCCAACCCTGCAATCTCAGGGTCCCATGCTAGTCTCTGCCATGGATCATCATGTTGATGCTGCACTACTCTGATCATAATTGTCTGTTCAAATTATACGTACTATATCCCCCACTCCTAGACCTTCATGCCAAACCTATGATGATTGGGCCTGCTATCAAAAATTTGAACCAGTAAAGGTATCCTTGTGGAACCAGAATTTTCCCATCCATCGACCCCCTCAATCATGAGTATCAATAGGGAGGACATGTATCACCTCATAGAATAGATCCCAACAAGCTATATCCAAGTAATCCAAGAGTGAAGTATGCTACTCTCTTGCACAACCCAGACCCTCATAAGATGAAGAAAACTTTTGACCAAATGGACTCTTGGATCCGACGGAAAATTGGGAAATTCATCACTTTCTATCCCCACTAACTGCTGATGATCCATGCTGATAACTGTCAGAATCCCTCCATCCTCATCCTAATGAGAACCTGGATCTGTATCAACCTCTGATATATCCTTTGTCCCATGGCCTAAGATACTCTCCATCACACCCAAGGCCTCAACTGTACGTCTTTGATAATTCACCCCTATCCCGTTGTGTGCAATAAAGACACTCATTTCAGGTGGTATCAGCCTACCAAATCTCCATGTCCCCTTCCACTGTCTATCCCCCCTTGTGTTGTTTTCAATGATGAAGGTATCAGGAAAGGCTAACAGAAATATCTGCAACTATCTATAGGACTGGAAAGTGTCATATGCTTTGGTAAACCCCAAGGACTTGACCAAATTCTCGTCTACCGATACCCATGGAAAATAATCACATGTTATCAGTATTGAACTCCAACCGTCAGGTACAATAGTAAGGATCTCCAAAAACTATCGGTCAATCACTCTCCATCCATCAACACTCAAGAAATTGTTGCTAATGTGAAGGTGATCTCCCATATCTATATACTACTGCAAGGGAGAGGAATCTCCATGCTCCACTAAGTATGTCTCCTCCCTACAATCCAATGCGTCCACCTCTGTATGTCTCTGCAAAATACCACTCATCACTATATGCCCCTACATACCCATGTTATCTCCTATATACACCTGCAACGTAATGGATCATGGATGTACTACTAGTTCAACCTCTACATGAAGGTCATCCAATCCTGAAACAAAAATGGAAGTGTCCTCATAACTTCCCTTGGCCTTGGAATTCCCATGTGTATGTGTATGTGTGTGCCCAACTGTCTCATAACCCATCATGAAGGGATGTCCTTGTGACCCATGGACATCCTCCTATGTCTCTGGATCACATCTCTACATACTCATCATTGATCCTTGGAAATCCTCGTTCATGTCCATCAACTGGTGCTCCACTGCTAAACCACCCACATCCTCTAGCAATGTGGTTGAAGGATATATATGAATCTCTATTGAGATATATGTAGTGGATCTCTGTCTAATCTCCTCAAGGAGATCCTTAGATATGGACTTTGATTCCTGAAGGGTTGTCTGTGTGCCTTCCAAGAATATTTGTGTGCTCACCAACTCATGAGTGAGTCGATCCACCTCCAACTCTTTCTCTCTCAGAGCTCTGTGATACATCTTGCCAACCTCCAATAGGTAATCTTTGTCCATCAAAAACTAATGGTAGTCGGCCCTCATCATAGTCACTCTCTCCCTAAGAGTACGAAATTCATCCATGGCAAATCCCCCATCTAAATAATCATGTGCCATCGATACCCTCCAACAATAATCTGCCGCCAATGCATGTGTGTCATCAGTGCATCTAGTGGCTTCCATGATCATGTCCTCACAAACTCTCAATTGAATTGCCAAGTGTCGTGACTACTAGTCACAATATTTTTGAGGTGATATCTCATGCCTCCCACTACTAATGTCAACAATGGAATCCCGAACAACACACTACTCAAAAGATAAGGCACTGAAATGCCCCCTTTCCACTGTGCTACTGAGTCCTCCTATATGCCACTGCAGTCCATCACCAACTACTACCTCTATCTGAATCACATTGTATCTTGTATGGGAAATTGTATCCTCTTGTTCCCTCACTCTGCTAATGTCATATGGACCTGGATCCCATACAGATGTGTCTAGACATGATATTTGGGCATCCCGACCAATAAGGAGTGCATCCTCATCACTGTGGGCCGATCCTGGAAGTGAGTATCCCATCAAACTGTTAGTCTCCACAACCTGATCAAACAATGGAATCTCCAAGAGAGGTGATTCACTCTCCTCATACTGATAGGTATGTGTAATTTCAACTGTCTCTCCTCCTAGGTCTGTAGATCCATATGTCCCTGGTGTACAATCCTCATACAAGGCTCCTCCGCCATATCATAAATTCTATTGATATCCTCATGTGTCATGGCTATCAGAGGTGTCTGAGAATATGGAAAATGTGTCACTGTCATCATAGAAATATCATCATCCTCCATGCATGACTTCTTGGAAGTCATGTCTACATCCAAGTGTAGGTCATCCAACCTCCTAATATCATCATGTCTGAGTGCTAACACATATGAATCTTCACACATGTCACCATTGTGTTGAAGTGTTGAATCCTCAAAACTGTTTGATGTGGAAGATAAAGAACATGTGCTATCATCCTGTCCATCCAATGTCCCTCAGATGCACAAGAGTCACTAGCATTATCAGACTGCTCGAAATAGGCATCTACTATTGCATCCTCATGCATCTCCTCATCCTCACTGTCATAGTGCACCTCAACAATGTGCACCTTCCTTATACCCCTGCATATGTGGTCTAGTTCCCAAGGCTCTTTGCAACTATAACAAAGTTCCTTTCTCCTAGTGGGTGTAATATTAATCTGTTCTTCCTTCCACCTAGTTTCTCTGGCTCTGTTTTCCTCTACTATGTTGACCCAATTAGTAACCTCAGGTTTTCTCCACCTAGTATTTGTTATGGATACAAACTGTTGGAATGTTACTTGAGCCCTAAATCTCTCACTAAGGGCGTATTATTCCCTTTCATAGTATACAATCTCTCTAGAAAAGTCCAAAAAATCCATCTCTCCTTATGGAAGACCCCTAATGTAGGGAGGAATATTCACTCTGATACCACTGTAATGTTCCCAACTAGATCTGATTGGAACATTGAGTTTTTATTGAGTTTTATGATTTTTCTGGTTGTGGTATTTTTTCAAACACTTTGTTGATTTTAGTCTTTTAAGTTGCATTGAGGTTTATAATGGTGGTTCTTTGTGTGTTTGCAACAAGTAAATGATAATATTGCAGCCAACAACATATACACAACAAATACAATTAAATAAACTCAAGTAAATAACACAAATACTTCAGATATGATAATATTCATAATAGTAGAAGATCCTAATACAATAGATCTACAGATCTTGTACAATATAGTTGAGATCTAGTATAAAAATGACAATAAGCCTCAATTAAGTCCAAAAGGAGAAGATACAAGCCTCCAAATGCAAAATATCTGCAATAAATGAATGAAAATATGATATCATTTTCCTCTATAGTGGAAATCTCTCAAGCTGGTTGATTTTTGCACTACCCTGGTGGCTGTAGATACCCTAGATTTCGGCCCTCCTCTTCCTGTGCTCCAAATCACTCCAAAATCTCCCAGAATGTAGATCGGGCCACTAGAAACGTTAGGAAGAGTTTCTTGTTGATTAGAGACATGTATATCCCTCATATGAACATGATCTATTTCTGCAATGCACCCTTCACTAGGAGAATCGTGCCATACTCATAATAAATCAATGCTCATCCATAACACACCCAAGATAGGCCAAAAAGGGTGGTTGAGGCCTAGCATTCCACCTTGGGTCCTTGTGGATTTTTTATATGGGTGTGGGTACTCAAATCAAATGGAATATGAACCTCTACACCTTTGGACCAAGTTTCATCTCAATTGGACAAGTTTTTCTAGGTCACTGTCCATGGGGAGTCCAAGTCAGTCAAAAGTCAACATTTAATTGGCTAAGGTAAAATAACCAAATTTTGTAAAGATTTCTAAAGTCATGAGAGAGAGTGGGGAAATAATTTCTAATGTATATCCTAAGTTTGAAAATTTAAAATCCACTTATAAGACCCCCCCATGCTTAGCCAACAACCAAAAGTGATGTCTCCCTAGTGAAAAGTGCACCCCCCTTCCTCATGAACTTAGGGAAAGTAAAAAATTAAAGTGAAAAAAGTTCCAAAACCCTAATCTCTCCCTTCCTATAGCCTAACCTCATGTTTGATAAGTCAAAAGGTGTTTTCCCCCTTCACATCTCACCCCTCAAACCCTAACTCACTACCAAAACCCTAAAAGTGTCTCTGCCTTGACTTTGTCTATCTCTCTTGGATGAATGACACTTGTAATTCATCCAAGTGTCTTTTCATTCATCCAAGAAGGATTTATCATATCTCCCTCATATAAAATAAATCTTCCCCCTCCTCATTTGAACATTTATTCTCACAACAACCCTACTATGCCAAAATCTCTACCATCTCTCTCCCATCTCTTTATCATTCTATTCCATTTTCTCTCATGACTCTTGGTGCCATTGGGCAAATATTTTAATAATAAATAAAATAGAAGATTTGGAGGATTTCTTGTGTCTCTTGGAGTATTATTGGATGCATTCTTTGTTGTTTATGAGGTAATATTGCTGCAATTCATTTCTTTTGTATTTCCTTGCTTGCATTTCTACTTGGAGACTCAAGCAAAGTATTTTGCTTTAGATAGATTAGTATTAGTCTTACTATTAGTCTTTTTGAACCGTTTCTAATTGATTTGGAAAGTATTTTTCAAGTTGTTAGATCACACTCACCTTCTTTGTATTTTGTAGAAAGGGTTTACAAAAATTTTCAAGTTACTAAAGGCTTGGAGGAGTGGATTTCAGATCTGGAAATCTATCTTTTTCAGCCATCTAAAGATTTTATAATTTTTGTTTTTATTTTCATCCACATATCTATTATTTTTAGCTTTATTTCCATAAAAATATGCAATCTAATCTCTCTTTTTATGTTCATAAAATTTTATTTAATTATTTATGATCATTGTGATAATCTGAAATAATCTGTTCCAAGTTATTTAGGCAATTTCCAACAAGAAAATCTTGTTGTTTTTTGCAGGTTTTTGCAGGTTAGAAGATGATTTCTGCATATTTTTGCTCTAAAACACTCAAGGAGACATCCAAGAGTCTTGGTACCAAACCCTCTTCTCTACTTCACTTTTTAAACATTGTAAGCAACCCAAGAGAGTCTCTTGGGCTTGCATTCTCTCCACTTTAAATTTTCTGTAAAGTGTAAATAATTTTGTGTTTTTTTCGACACCTTGCAAAGAGAATGGCTTTGCCATCCATGCAATATCGTGAAGGCTAGATTTATATTTAATTTTCTGCATTACTTTTATTTACCCACCTTGGCCAAAACCGGTACGCTTGTTGTCCATCTTGTGCCATAGTTGTGAGGTTGCTCTTTTATTTTCAAATCACTTAATTTATTTCATTTTGCCCACACCTTGCAAAGAGATTGGCCTTGTCATCCATGCAATATCGTGAAGGCTAGTCTAATTTTTAAATTTCTGCAAATTAATCAAACTTGTGCCCCGCCTTTGCCTCGTATTCTCTCCCATTGCCACTTTGTGGATCTTGGGTAACTAAGAAAGGGAAAAGGATTGAGAGGCTAGATTAATTATGCACCCAAATTATTATTGCTTCTACTACCAAAACGAGTGACTTGGGAGGCTACTAGGGGTTGAAGTTGGGGGTGACTTCATGACACTATGTGTCCTCCTTGCTTGAGAGCCCAAGCATTTCATATTTGACCTGTGGAGCTAGGGAAGAACATTGTTTGTTCTTCTTCTTGAGGACCCAACACTTCCTTTTGGTTAAGGGGATATGAGTTAGGGGTAGACACATAGTGCAGGCATGTATCTTTCACACCTATTTTCCCCCTAATTCAAGAGAGACTTAAAACTTGCTAAAATCAACCTACACACTCTCTCACAACATTTAATTTTCAAGCAAGTGACTCTTTCAAGATTTTATTTTTCATGTGAATACTTGTTTCACAACTTTCTTATTTACATCATTCTTTATTTATTTGAACATAATTTGTCTAAGTGTAAAGTTACTTCTCATTTTGGACATCTCATAATATTTTTCATTCTTGTATAATTGTACTTTTGTTGTATATCTCATTGACTCCATTTTATTAATCTTTAGGCACTGGTTTAATTGTTGTTTCCAAATAAAGGGTTTTTGTTTTTCATTAAAGGAACTGTACTTTTGCACTTGCTGCCTGTCATTGGGTTGGGTTTTCTTAACAATTAACTCAATTAAATCCTAGATCATTAATCAAAATTCATATAGTTTAATAGGGTCTACCCCCCTTGGCTTCCCTAGAAGTGAGCCCGGACGGAAGTGATCTAGATCAAGGTGACAGTGGGTCTAGACTTAGGTTTGTGGCTCCAAGGACACACCAAGTGGGTTGGAGACTTCTCCACGTTAGTAGGTGTGTATAAGGATGACAACAATGTTCATAAAACTTCATAGAATATGTACAAGATAAATGTACATTAGTAGTTAATTTGTTGAACATTTATCAAATTCAACATATTCTTGTTTGATCACATGTTTATTGTTATATTTTTAAGCCCTAACTAATTTTGGGTATTTTAAATTCATATTTACCTATATATCGATTCATGCACAATGCATATATATGTAGGAATAGAAAGATAGAGAATTTTCACTTTTAGAGTCATCTATTCATGATATTAGTCTTTTTTGGCTTGGTTGATAGACATTTGCTCGTATTGAAAATCACTATTTTAAGAATAAGGGGTTCCTTCCAACATATTCATACCTACTTGACAATGTATAGAATATAAGACATATTCCTACCATAATTGTGAAAGTAAGTCCGTGACCTTGACATTCTTTGAATTTTCATGTAGAGGGACACATTCTATATTTTTCCAGGATATAAATGTAGGCATTGTAACTGTTGGTATTTTTTATTCTGGACATCATGGTGGTGTATATATAGAAATATGTATTGTAAACATGTCAATTAGAAACCTAGCTATTTTGATGCAAAGCTAAGTGAAATATGGCATCAAATACATTAAATCACTAGCTCAAGAAATAATTATAACATGGATGCAAATGCTATGATTTTATTGAGGGGCTAAGAACATATTTGTGAGTTTGTATAGGTATTAACGAATGATTAAAAGAGTAAATGCTATACTTTGGGTGTATTTCTTTCCCATGATGTAAATCTTAACCATAAATAATCATGATAATAATCAATTGGATACTTAATTTTTACTCTTTGTTATGTAGTTTTTTGTAAATTGATGTTCTTATTAGCTAATCATTTATGTGACAAGATTTACTAAAAAATGCAAATTGAATGCATGAGTGTTAACAAGATTCTCGGTATATAAAATATTTTTTTGTATAATTCTGACGATTCTTAATTTATTTGCAGGTTCAACCAATGAGCATAGCTATTGTCGTATAGAAAGAAAAACAAGAACATTTTTTATTATTTTGCACCTAGGGAGAGTGAGTTAGTTGGTACATAGTGGTAAAAGTTGTATTAATTCAAAGTATAGATAAAAGTGGTATTAATTCAAGGGAAATTGGTTAAATTTAGTGTTGGGAGATTTAGTATATTTTTGGAATTGCTTGCAATAACCCTTAGAAGACGAGAAAAACAATTAGGGTTTTGAAACTATGGGTGGGATGCACAAATAACAAAGTGATTAATTGCAGGGTCCTTGTAGATTTTCGCAGGTCCTATGAGGCTTCCAAGTAAGGTCTATATTTGACCTTATTTTGGCTCTAAGTTTCAACTTTGTGAATGTCCCTTTCTACTGTTTTAGGACAAAAAACAATCACCAACTTTCTGCTCAATATTTTGATGTTTAAGTGTCCTTTTAAGGTTCCCTTGAAAGTGTTTTCTTTACTCCTCATGCAATATACATCAAAACAAATAACACTACCTCTAGATATTTTGATTTTAAAATGTTGATCTACACTTCTAAGAATGCATGAAATTGACACATGTTTTTGGTAAACATGACCCTAGAAAACCCAGTTTGGAGTATATATATATATATATATATAGAAGGCCTCAAAGAAAAATGTACAACATAAGAAACATATACAAGTGAACTTGGTGTTGATATTATGGTAGTTGCAGGAGGTATTTACCTCCACGTGTAACCCTGACGAGAATAGAATATTTTGGGAAGCAAGAAGTAACCCTAAAGCATTGAACATAACCCTAGAAGACAAGTCGCCTCAAGGAAATAATTAATATTAAGTATTTAGTCTCCAGAATGAGAAGTCGGCCCAGAAAAATCAGGAAACAATATAAATACAAGTAGCCAGACCTCATTTTGTACACATAGCTCAGAATTTTAGATGGGAAGAAGCGCACACTGCAGAAACTGGGCTATTGCGCAAGTCTGGGGAGAAGCTGCAGCTGACAGCTGTCGGCAGTTGCCACAATCTGGTTTTCTGGTTTAGGCTCAGAATTTCTGTTGGTTATGGTTGGAATTTCTGATCAGTCTTGGTTATCTTTATGAATTAGCCTTGGTTGGCTATTGGTTTTCTTCTAGAATAATTCTCTGTCAAGGTTAAGGTGCTCGGGGGTCGCTTCAGCCTATGCCCGGGTGACAATACTGTTATATTGTCTATGGTTAAACGAGCACATCCCTTACTTTCTAATAGGTTATGGGCCCACACTATCTTCGAACAGTCTAACCATTGGAAGATAGATTGGGAGGATTTGATCAGTTACAGTTGTAGTTGCAGTCAATTTTTGCTGCAGTAATGAAACCCTAGCCCTCTTGCTGAGGCACCTTAAGTGAAGATATTGACCTAATTTTTGGATAGCCTAGTGCATCCTAGCCTAGTTATTCTTAGCAAACCAAGACGTCAAGTTTAAGTTCTTGGTCAAAGTCAAAGGTTGCCCAAGTCAAAGCAGTTATGACTTACTGTATGAAGTCAGTAAACAATTTAGAAGGGGATTCTAACTTCAGAGTGTGGAAGACAAGGATTGACCTCATCCCTGCCAAGAATAAAGTGTTAGACATCGTGAAAGGAAAGATCATGGAACCACAGTTCGAAGAAGAAAAAGAGAAGGAACCTTAGAATGTTGCAGTTATGGAGAAGTTTAAAGATAATGACATCAATTCCATGAGTATCATAGTGGACTCTATAAAATACCACTTGATACCCTACATCTCCCATCTTGACTCATCTAAGAAGATGTATGATTCCCTAAAAAAATCTTCTTAGTCAGAAACATTGGACATGTAAAGAGTCTGAAGAATGAGCTCCGTGACATGAAAATGAATGATGATGACAACATAACATCATACTTTGTGAGAATATCTCAGTTAAGAGATCAACTACAAGATATTGAAGAGTTCATTTCAGAGAAGGAACTGGTAAATATAATACTCAATGGTCTTCCCAAGACATGGGATGCATTTTCTGCAAGCATGAACACAAGGAAGGAGTATCCTACATTTGAAGAACTTTGGACTTGCTGTGCACAAGAAGAATCAAGGATTAGTGCAAAAGAGAAACCCCAAAATAAATACTATGATCAAGCCTTCACAGCAAGGTTCAAGAATTTCAGGAATAAAAGGAAGTTTGGCTCAGGGAAGAATCCAAATCAAGAGAAAGATATGTCAAAAATACAATGCTTCAACTGTCAAAAATATGGTCACTACAAGAATCATTGTCTCGAGTTAAAGAAAAGGAAGGAAACACATGAAGCTCAGTTGTCGAATAAAGGGAACCCTCAAAGAAGGCTAAGAAGGATAACACAAAATTCTTCTTTTAAGATAAGGTAACAATATTCTTCATAACTCCTGTACATATCTATTTATTAGAAGATAAGATGTTCAAAGAGAAACAATACCTATGGAAGAATAACAAGATAAGGATTTCTACCACGATGACTACAAGTCAAGCAATACACATGAAACGATGAAGTACATCGACAATCCTTGGTAACAATTCATGTGGAAGCTATTAACATAAGTAACAGCTGCAAGATAAGCCGAAATCAGAATCAAACTTGAAGAAACCTAGACGAAGTAAAAACATAAATAAGTTAGCAATCAAGAGGAAATTAGAAAAATACTTGTGACACTTTGCAGAAGGCAATAAGGATGCAGACAAAAGCGTGGACTCTCTTAGTTGGAGGGATATGATTATATAATTCCAAAAGAAGAGCATGCATTCATGCATGAAACAAGGATTAGGAGGGAGCTAATCCTAAATAATATGATCCATCAAGGATTATGAAGTATCTATCCATGTTCCCATTGATGGTAGCAGCCATAAAAAGAAGCACATGTTCAGTTTGACTTTAGAAGAAGTCTTCTTTGAAAAGAATCCTTAAATTATCCCTGGTTGTCCATCCACATCCATGATCCTATGATGAAAGGAAGAAGTTGGAATCTTCAGGGCATGGAATATATAGAAAACTCCATGGACCCAAGAGCTAAAGAGAAACATGAGGAAGAACATGAAGATTCCAAGAGAGAAAGAAAAGTCTGAACAACCAATCATTATATCAAGGATCACAAGATTACTAGCTTGGTGTGAACCCACTAGAAGCAATCAAGCAGAAGAAATGGAAGTTGTGATTGAGAACATTGTATGGAAGTCTTATGAATGGAAGCATTTCGAGATCCAGAAATAAATGTTCTCCCAGATGGAGGGAGAAGACTATGATGATAGCTTGTTCCAGTAACCAGACATACCTAAGTCATTATATCTCCTTGGTTGGAGTTCGCATCAGATGAATGTAGGGATTGTTCTCCTCAACAGATTAATTGAACAAAGAAGCATATGTAGAGAAACATCAAGGTTTTGAGGTATACTAGAAAGAGACTCTTGTATGCAAATGGAATAATATCTTGTATGGATTCAAACAACTTGGTGCAGAGCCTCCAATGCACAACAAAAGCATGGTGAAAATTTTCCATAACAAAGATATTGTATCATAATGGTTACTTAGAAGTCCAGGATGATGGATTTCTAATCCATGACAAACTCTCATGATGACAGAAGAAGTGCCAATTGGATATTTTCCAGTTTGAGCCTTGTCGCGATGTTATGAGCTAGCGGGAAACAAAAGAGTTGAATCTAACTATGATATACTATAATGATCAGAGCTATATGAAGCCTTCAGAGAAAACTAGTGTTTCAGAAAGATCGAAGTACATTGAGATCAAGCATGACATTCTCCATGATGAGGTCCATAAAGGAAAAGTGGTTTTTCAATATATGTCCACAGATGGGAAGATAGTAGACATTTTGGTAAATCCTCTATCCAAGATGAAAAAATTTGCGTACTCAAGAAACAAGCTAGATATCATGGAGATGACTTCCTTATTGGAAAGGGAAGAGATGACTCCCAGGTTGGGAGGGAGCACTGATGTCTTATCGATTTATGGACATCAATTTTTTTTTTAGTTTGAAAAATGGTCCAGGATGAGAAGTTCCTTTCTAGTTCGGAAAGTGGTTTGAGATTTCTGACAGAAAAGAATTTTCTAGTTCGGAAAATGGTCCAAATTGGACGGTCATTTTTGTAATGAAAATGGTTCGATAGATTGTTGATGTACCATAGACAACGATTCCCCTTGTGTCTAGTGTGGGGGAATGGTCTAGGGTAGTCTTTCTTCTTGACAATCACTCTCAGTAGTGGTAAAGTAGAATGGTCTACCTCACCGGGCAATCATTATTTCGAAGTTCACAGTTTTGAGAAGTTTTGAAGAATGGCTCGTTTTGGAGGTTGGTGCAAGACAGTCATTTCCTTAGGAAATGGTTCGGACAGTCATTCCCTAGGGCATATTCATTCTCTCCAAGTTGCACTTTGTTTAGTGTCGGAGGAATGGCCCAGTTAAGTGAATGTTCCAGGTTCAGTAATCAGGGACAAGCATTCCCTAGGGAGGAATCATTCTCTCTAGGTTGCATTTTGTTTAGTGTCGGAGGAATGGTCGAGATAGGTGAATGGTCTAGGCTAAGAAATCAGGACAATTATTCTTCTATGATTGAGAAGAATAGTCCATATGGATCATGGTTGATGTTTTACTTTCTGAGGGTATATGCTATTCCAGATATCATAGATGTGATTGGAAGAATGGCCCAGATGACTCAGTTTATATCATGATATTGTTTTTTTGTGCAGGTTGATATAAGATGATATGACTGATATGGAGACTGTATGTCTCTGGATAGTAGATGTATGCTATTGTGGTGGATGTGTTCCATTGGTTGTGACTATGTGTCACTGATTAAGTAGTTGTGTGCTACTTGGTGTGGTAGTGTACCACTGGATTGTAGTTGTGTACTACTATGGATAGACACAGTTGTGTTTTATTGAATGACATTGATCTGATTTCCATGTAGACTATCAGTAGTGTTGAAAATGATTATCAACTAGATGGATGGTTAGTGTACTGATGGACAGACATTCTCCAGATGAGAAATGGTCTAGGAAATTTATTATTCTAGGACGTATGTTTGGATTAGAAGAGTAGTTCTTGTAACACATGACGTGGCTTCCAACATCTATTGGAATAGTTATTCTTCTAGGACATATGCCCGGATTAGAAAAATGTTTCTTCCAACACTCTTTGGAGTGAGTGACTTATTCAACATCATGTATGATTACTCAGATGGAGTATGGTTTCGAGAGATGATGCAGTTGATGATGTCACATGACATTGATAGTGATGATGGTGCTCATAATCTAATCATGAGATAGTCTATACGACTATGATGATTCTACTGGTTGAATGGTATGTTTTTGTTCAAGACCATTTCCTTCAATACCTCCCAAGCTAGGAGGGAGTGTTGATATTATGGTAGCTACGGGAGGTATTTACCTCCACGTGTAACCCTGATGAGAATAGAATATTCTGGGAAGCAAGAAGTAACCCTAAAGCATTGAGCATAACCCTAGAAAACAAGTCAGCTCAAGGAAATAATTAATATTAAGTATTTAGTCTCCAAAAGGCGAATTCGGCCCAAACAAATCAGGAAACAATATAAATACAAGTAGACATACCTCATTTTGTACACATAGCTTAGAATTTCAGCTGGGAAGAAGTGTGCACTACAAAAACTGGGCTGGTGCGCAAGTCTGGGGAGCAGCTGCAACCGACAGTTGTCGCAATCTGGTTTTCTGGTTTAGGCTCAGACTTTTTTTTTTTTTATGGTTGGAATTTCTGATCAGTCTTGGTTATGTTTATGCATTATCCTTGGTTGGCTATTGGTTTTCTTCCGGAATCATTCTCTGTCAAGGTTAAGGTGCTTGGGGGTGGCTTCAGCCTATGGTTGGGTGACGATATTGTTATATTGTCTATGGTTAAATGAGCACATCCTTTACTTTCTAACACCTGGTACAATAGAAGCCACTCTTTGATGCCTTGGATTTCCTTGAAGACCTCCCCACAAGCCTTGTGAAGTAAGGCTCCCTTTGCCTTGGTGTCCCTTTCTTCCTTTGCTTGCCTTTGTCTTTATCCCAATGCCTTTTCTTTTCCTTTTCTCTTGCTTGACCTTTGAACTCTTTCTTTCCTTTTCCTTTCCCTTGTAGTAGCCTCCTCCTCTCAATAAATCCTCCCACTAGATGATGGTGCACCCCATCATCATGCAAAAATCAATAAGGTGATGGTTTATACCTTTCCAAGTACCCTCAATTTCCCATGAAGTGTGCCTCCTCTCAACAAGATAGAACCCACCAAAGTAAGTGCTCTCCCTTTGCTTGATGCACCTTCCCTCCAAGAACGTTCCCCTCCTCAAGAAAATGCACCCCTACTCAAGCAATAACTCAAAAATGGGAAGTATCCTCCCTTTCCATATGCCTTCCATCTCTCATGGAATTCACCTCTCCTTAACAAGAAGGGAAACATCAACTATATACGCCTCTCCTCTCAATAATGTTCCCTCCTCAAGTGGTTGCACCCCTCTCTAGTAGCTTGTGCTTCCCATCACAAAATATCCCATCCTCCATGATAAGTGCTCCATGGTAGACTAGTGCCAAGTCAAAGCTCTTTACAAACCCTCAAGCTTGTGCGCCTTCCTTTCCTCAATAAATCCCTCCTCGCCTCAATAAATGCGCCCAAGTTCTCCTTATCCTCTCCTCTTCTCTCAAGTGAAGAATGATTCTCATAAATGGCACTATAGCCTCCTTTAGCCTCCTTTGGCCAAAAACTAAAATATCAATGGCCTAGATCCAATCTAGCCAAGTCTAATCAATGGGTGAGATTCAATCCCTAAATCTCACTTAGGAAACTCACTTTCCTTAGTTTTCTTTATGTCTATTAATTCACCCACAAAGTGAATTAATTGTCACCTTAACGACTTAAGTGAAATATTTCACTTTTGACTTAAATATTCTAATTCAAAGTGAAATTAGAATCATAAAATAACGTAACAAGGGTAAAAGTCTCCCCCTTTGTGTTTAGAGACTCATAAACACATGTGGACCGCTTTCCAAGGTACCCAAATCTCAACACTCCCTCTTACTGAGGAAAGTGCTCTTCACCACCAATATCATCCCTATAGTGGACATGGTTGCCTCCTGGCATATACTCGGTGAGTATGGTTGTACCCTAATTAATGAAAGTAGTCTCTGTCACAAATCTGCTCAATCTGCGTGATCTATAGATGGAAGTGTCTCTCCACCTATCCAAGATCACCTATATCTTGGTATCAAACCAAAGATCTTCACCTTGGTATCCCACCAAGGATTTATACCTCCTGGAATCTTGCAAACGGTCACTACTCTTGGCATCTCACCAAGAGTCACTCTCTTGGAATCTCACCAAGAGTCTCCCCCTCTTGGTATCTCACCAAGAGTACCTGGATCTCGACATCTCACCAAGATCCTCAACTTGGCCTCTCACCAAGTGGCTTCCACCTGAAGTGGATCCAGAACCTGATCTTCCCATCTCTGTAGCCAAGTGAGGCTCAAGCCTCCGTGGTGCCCTGCCGCTCCTCCTCATCAACCTCTGATTCTCTAAATCCCCTGCAACAACCCTCTGTCTCAACAAATCTGAAACTAAAGTTGTCCCGGGTGGACCAGTCACCCCCTTTGAAGATGGTGTACTCAAAACCTGAGTCTGAGCTCCCTCTGAATCACTACTATGAGTCAGTAGGTCATCCTCAACTTTGTCTCCCCATATGATGCTAGATGTTGTAACAATAGACAAAGAACTAGTGAATTCACACTCTCTCGCAAACTGTGTATCGAACTCAAGGTCCTCTGTTGTCGTTGCTGAAACATCCTACTGCTTCTTGTTCTTATTGGGAAATTTTCCTGCATAGTGACCCATCTCTCCAGAAGAAAATAATCTCACTGTGCTCATGTATATCTTCTTCCCACCACTGCTCTCTCCTCCCTGTGGTGAGGCCCCAAAATTGGGACCCTCCTGACCTCTCCAACTGGTATTCTTCTTTCCCTTTGTCCAAAGAGAAAGATCCTCATCACCCTACACTATTTACTAGTGATGATGTCCATACGTCTCCATCAAAGTTATAGTCTCCTCCTGAACGAAGTCATCCCACATCCTCTCCCATGTGGTCATGACCTCCCTGACAACAATGCCACGAATGAATGGACCCCATGGTTTGGTAAAGTTGTTTAAGGTTGTCCTCACCATAGAATTGGGTTCCAACACCTCCCCAATGAATCTAAGCTCATCTCTGATCTGGGTGAATCAACCAAGGAAATAAGTAACCAACTCATCTTGGATCATGCGAATGACCCTCAGTCGATCATGAAGAACCATCTTCTAGTTCTCATTAGAGCTTTGATAAAGCTTACATAGAGATGCCCACATCTCATATGCCCAATATTTCTTAGCCAAGTGGGGAATGATGTGATCCCTCACTGAATCACATATAGTCCTCTTTTACTTGTTTTTCCTCTTCCTGAACTCTGCTAAAAAGATGGGAGCAATAGCAGGAGGAACAACCACAGGCGCCTCAACTATATCCCATAGTTTGAGGTCCTCCAAGACAAAGACTATCCTCACCTTCCAAGGAAACCAATTTCTAGATCCATCTAGCCTATCTTCCACATGCATCTAAGATGCTAACATGACTAGAAAAATACACTCTAACTAATGCTCCAACTGTAAAGGAACGTTTCCTCACTCCTGTCAACACAGATGTGAAAAGAGGCAAATGAACACCGGCCTCACTCCTAACAATATAGGTGTGAAAAGAGGTCGTGAAATACAACCTCACTCCTTTCCATGCAGGTGTGAAAAAAATCTGTCCAAAAGTGTCAAAACGCATCCTTGAACTATCCAACAAATCTTCCCACAAGATGTCCAAAAACTCTGTCAACAAGTTATCCAAAATCTGCCCTGAACTGTCCATGAAAATGCTCAAAAATCAGCAAGTCTAAGCTACCATTGGATATGATACCATGTATATTTTCTTAGGTCCTATGAGGCTTCCAACCAAGTTTTTTCTTTGACCTTAGTTTGGCTCTAAGTCTCAAGTTTGTGGCTGTCCATTGTTGCTGTTTTAGGACAACAAAAAATCACCAACTTTAAACTCAATATTTTGATGGTTAAGTGTCCTTTTGAGGTTCCCTTGCAAGTGTTTTCTTTACTTAATGTTAGCACATGCAATATAAATCAAAACAAATAACACTACCTCTAGATCTTTTAACTTTAAAATATTGATCTACGCTTCTAAGCACACATGAAATTGACACATATGTTTTTGGTGAACATGACCCCGGAAAAACCCCCCCATGGGGAAAACTCGTTTGGAGCATATATATATATATAAGGCCTCAAAGAAAAATGTAAAACACAGGAAACATATACAAGTGAACTTGGTACAATATCAAACACTCTCGGATGCCTTGGAGTTCCTTGAATACCTCCCCACAAGCCTTGTGAAGTAAGGCACTCCTTGCCTCGGTGTGCTTTTCTTCCTTTGCTTTCCTTTGTTTTTATCTTGATTCCTTTCATTTTCCTTTGCTCTTGCTTGATCTTTGAACTCTTTCTTTCCTTTGCCTTGCCATTGTAGTAGCCTCTTCCTCTAAACAAATACTCCCACAAGACTATGGTGCACCCCTCCCCTCAAGTGAACCCCCTCCTCATGCAAAACTCAATAAGGTGATGGTTTCTCCCTTGCCAAGTGCCCTCAATCTCCCATTAATTGTGCCTCCTCTTAAAAATATAGAACCCACCAAAGTAAGCACTCTCCCTTTGCTTGATGCACCTTCCCTACAAGAATGCACCCCTCCTCAAGCAAATGTGCCCCTACTCAAGCAATAACTCAACAATGGGAAGTATCCTCCCTTGCCATGTGCCTTCCATCTCCCATGGAATGTGCCTCTCCTAAAAAAGAAGGGAAACTTCAACTAGATGCACCTCTCCTCATATGGAGCACCTCTCCTCTCAAGAATGCACCCTCCTCAAGTGCTTGCGCCCCTCTCTATTAGCTTGCACCTTCCATCACAAAATATCCCATCCTCCATGATAAGTGCTACATGGTAGACTAGTGCTAAGTCCAAGCTCCTTCCAAACCCTCAAGATTGTGCACCTTCCTTTCCTCAACAAATCCCTCCTCTCCTCAAGAAATGTTCCCAAGTTCTCATTCTCCTCTCCTCTTCTCTCAAGTGAAGAATGAGTCTCATAAATGCACTATACCCTCCTTTAGCCTCATTTGGACAAAGTCTAAAAGATCAATGTCCTAGATCTAATCTAGCCAATTCTAATCAATGGGTGAGATTCAATCCCTAAATCTCACTTAGGAAACCCACTTTCCTTAGTTTGCTTTATGTCTATTAATTCACCCAGAAAGTGAATTAATTGTCACTTTAATGACTTAAGTGACATATTTCACTTTTGACTTAAATATCCTAAGTTAAAGTCACATAAATTAAAGTAACAAGGGTAATAGTTCCCCCCTTTGTGTTTAGAGACTCATAAACACACGAGGACCACTTTCTAAGGTACCCAAATCTCAACACTCCCTCTTATCGAGGAAAGTGCCCTTCACCACCAATATCATCCCTATAGTGGACATGGTTTCCTTGTGGCATATACTCGGTGAGTATGGTTGTACCCTGATCAATGAAAGTAGTCTCTGTCACATATCTTCTCAATATGTGTGATCTATAGATGGAAGTGTCTCTCCACCTAACCAAGATCACCTAGATCTTGGTATCAAACCAAACATCTCCACCTTGGTCTCCCACCAAGGATTTCTACCTCCTAGCATCTCACCAATGATCACTACTCTTGGCATCTCACCAAGAGTCACTCTCTTGGCATCTCACCAAGAGTATCCCCCTCTTGGTATCTCACCAAGAGTACCTGGATCTAGACATCTCACCAAGATACTCAACTTGGCCTCTCACCAAGTAGCTTCCACCTGAAGTGGTTCCAGAACCTGATCTACCCGTCTCTATAGCCAAGTGAGGCTCAAGCCTCCATGGTGCCCTGCCGCTCCTCCTCATCAACATTTGATGCTATGAAGCCCTTGCACCAACCCTCTATCTCGAAAACTCTAAAACTGAAGTTGTCCCAGGTGGACCAGTCACCCCCTTTGAAGATGGTGTACTCGAAAATGAAGCTGTCCCAGGTGGACCAGTCACCCCCTACACCAAATTCTACCTCTATCTGAATCACGGAGTATCTTATATGGGAAGTTGTATCATCCTGTTCCCTCACTCTTCTAATGTCATATGTACCTGGATCCCATACAGATGTGTCTAGACATGATATTTGGTCATCTCGACCAATAAGGAGTGCATGCTCATCACTGTGGGTTGGTCCTGGAAGTGAGTATCCCATCAAACTGTCAGTCTCCACAACCTGATCAAACAATGGAATCTCCAAAATAGGTGATTCAGTCTCCTCATACTGATAGGTATGGGTATGGTCAATTGTCTCTCCTCCTAGGTATGTAGATCCATAGTCCCTGGTGTACAATCCTCATACAAGGCTCCTCCACCATATCCAAAATTCCATTGATATCCTCATGTGTCGTGGATATCATATGTGTCTGAGAATATGGAAAATGTGTCACTTTCATCATAGAAATAGCATCATCCTCCACGCATGACTTCCTGGAAGTCATGTCTACATATAAGGGTAGGTCATCCAACCTCCTAATCTCATCATGTCTGAGTGCTAACACATATGAATCCTCACACATGTCACCACTGTGTTGAAGTGTTAAATCCTCAACATTGTTTGATGTGGAAGATAAAGAACATGTTCTATCATCCTATCCATCCAATTGTCCCTCAGATGCACAAGAGTCACTAGCATCATCAGACTGCTCTAAATAGGCATCTATTGTTGCATCCTCATGCATCTCCTCATCCTCACTGTCATAGTGCACCTCAACAATGTGCACCTTCCTTATACCCCTGCATATGTGGTTTAGTTCCCAAGGCTCTTTGCAACTATAACAAAGTTCCTTTCTCCTAGTGGGTGTAGGTAATCTGTTCTTCCTTCCACCTAGCTTCTCTGGCTCTGTTTTCCTCTGCTATTCCGACCCAATGAGTAACCTCATCTTTTCTCCACCTAGTATTTTTTATGGATACAAACTGTTTGAATGTTAGTTGAGCCCTAAATCTCTCACTAAGGGCATAGTATTCCCTTTCACAGTATACAATTTCTCTAGCAAAGTCTAAAAAATCCATCTCTCCTTATGGAATACCCCTCATGCTAGGAGGAATCTTCGCTCTGATACCACTGTAATGTTCCCATCCAGATATGATTGGAACATTGAATTTTTATTGAGTTTTATGAGTTTTTTGGTTGTGGTATTTTGTCAAAAACTTTAATTATTTTGGTCTTTTAAGTTGCGCCGAGGTTTATAATGGTGGTTATTTGTGTGTTTTCAACAAGTAAATGATAATATTGCAACCAATAACATATACACAATGAATAAAATAAAATAAACTCAGGTAAATAACACAAATACTTCAGATATGATAATATTCATAATAGTATAAGATCCCAATACAATAGATCTACAAATCTGGTGCAATATAGTTGAGATCTAGTAGAAAAATGACAATAACCCTCAATTAAGTCCCAAAGGAGAAGATACAAGCCTCCAAAGGCCAAATAGCTTTAAGAGATGAATGTCAAGATGAAATCATTGTCCTCTATAGTGGAAATCCCTAAAGTTGGATGAGTTTCACACTACCACAGTGGCTGTAGATACCCTAGATTTAGGCCCTCCTCTTCTTGTGCTCCAAATCATTCCAAAGTCTCCCTGAATGTGTATCGGGCCACCAAAAACCTCTAGGATGAGTTTCTGGTTGAACGGAGATGTGTAGATCCCTCAGATGAACATGATCTCTTTCTACAATGCACCCTTCATTTGGAGAATCATGCCATACTCATAATAAATCAATTCTCATCCATAACACACCCAAGATAGGACAAGAAGGGATTTATGACCTCTACCCAACTATCTCAATAGAAAAACCCTCCAAATATCCTTCTCCTTGACCAAATCAAATGGATCTAGTTCCTCTAGTGCGCCCCCTACTATAAACCCTCAATGATGCATGCCACTTCTATTATGAACCTGTAACTGATGTGGAATCCACCTATGAATGATATAGAACTGATGTAGAATGGTGAGGGAGGGATATTTCACATTTTTGACCAAGCTTGGACTAGGTTAGATGGGATCTTTCACCACCGAGCTGATCTCTAGGGTTTTTTAAGTCAGAGCCCTCAAAACCCCCAAGTGCATGGGCTCTCTAGCAAGAAGCGAGACATCAAATTTATAAACAACATAATGTGAGAATAGAGGCCCCTATCTCTCTTTTATCCTCCCTGTTCACCTTTTCTCTCCAAGTGACTTTTAAATTATTTTATTATTCCTTAATTAAATCACTTTTATTAATTAATTAATCCTTTTATCTCTAAAAAGTGATTTATCCATCCTTATGGCTTCTCCAACCACTAAAAGTCACTTATCATCATATTATCCTCTAGTGTTATTCCCCCTGATTTTGATGAGATATTACACTAATAGGTTCCTCCAAGTATTATGCCAAATATGACCTTCTTAGTGAAATTAATTAAAATGTAACCCATAATAACTCAACATTACAGAAATCATCGGAATGCAATAGGACCAAAGCCAAGCTATGCGGAATCGATCCTGGTGATGAAATATGATGAACGATGCAAGTCGGGCCCAATAAAACCCCTCAATATCTCCTATACTCGCTATCACACCCATCTGGATACTCTGGTTAGCATAAGACTCTATAATATAATGACGTCCAAACATGGGGACATTACAGGCCCATTGCCTTCCAGAAGGCAACTGATGTGGTGGATGCCATCTAGAAATATGTGACCATCTAATGTAGTGAAAGGGGTTTCCATCTATGCAAAGGGTAGTGCTGGTCATATAGTCTCTTGACACTCGATATCTGCAACCTGAGGGCCTCGAGACATAATATCCTTAGTTATCCACAAAATGGGGATAACACCCCCAACCGTTATCCACAAAATGGGGATAACAACACTTTCCATTATTATTCCTTTTCATTTCCTTATCTCTTGGGATTTTAGGGTGTATTGACCCAAGAAGGGGTTGTCCCTCATTTTATGGGAAGAAGGGGATGAAGGCCTAGAGGGGTTGATGTTGGGTAAAATATTAAATCCTTGTATAAACCTTCCATATGCTTCTCCCAGGGATCACCCAAGAAAGAAATGAAACATTTATCTTTGAGTAAAAGGGACCCACAATATAATAAATGATGCTTAAAAGGTTAGTTGAAGGATAGGAGGTCTCATCACAAGCTGACCTATCATGTCCATGAATATCTAGTGGTATGAAATTGCCATCATTTGGTCATCAAACTAGGGTAATGGCTCTCAATTCCATGGCTGAGATAAATGGGGTCTCATCACGAGCCAACCTTCTCATTTCCACTAGGTGTTTGTGGGTGACATTGCCATCATCTGGTTAGCCTTCACATGCCAGATGAGAAACATCACACTTGGAAGGCCTTGATATTTACTTGGACAACATATCATAGCCCCCACATGCCAAACATTTTTCCTAAGAGAGGAAAAACGTCACTCCTAGAGGCATGACGTCACCTAGGGGGGTTAGGGCTTGCTGGTGAGGTGCCACTCATTGACACATGTACGTTTTGAGGAGAAGAGGGTATTCACCATGATGATATTTTCTATATGATTTACATGTGGCCTTTGGAGGCCTACCCATGCTTCTCCAACACTAATGACTTCTTCAAAGTGGAAAAACGTCCCCTAAAGGGGAGACATCCATGTAAAATTAGGGTTTATTTGTCCAAAAAGTGAAACTTTAGATGAATTGTTTAATATTAATTTGTTAAAGGGGGAAATATTAGGGTTGTTGAACCCTAGTCTTGTGGATTACCCATTAATTTGTGGACAAGTCACCTTGGTGACATAACTAAGGAGATTATGTCTTGAGGCCCTCAGGTTGTATATATGGAGTGTTGAGAGACTACATGACCATAAATACCCTTTGCACATATGAAAAACCCACTCACCACCACAAATGATCAAAATTTTGGAGATGGAATCCACCACATCAGTTGGCTTTCGGAAGGAAGTGGGCCTTGCTCCATGAGGTACAAGTAAGTATTATGGTGAGCATCATTTCAATATTTAATCCATTTGATTATGTTGTATCTTATATTTATCTAGATTTCATGATATATGATTGGACATTATTCCCTTTTCCTTGCTTCACCTTGGTGGTTGACATTGTTCCCTAGCAAGTGGTCTTCTTTGGGAATGGGTTTGTTACTTGGAACTCCCTTAATGAGCCATTGTACCATTCTAGACAATACTTGCCACTTTCCATCATTATTCCCCTCCATTTCCTTATCTCTTGGTATTTTAGGGTGTATTGACCCAAGAAGGGGTTGTCCCTCATTCTATGGGAAGAAGGGGTTGAAGCCTCAGAGGGGTTTATGTTGGGTAAAATATAAAATACTTGTGATAAACCTTCCAGATGCTTCGCCCAGGGATCACCCAAGAGAGAAATAAAACACTTAAATCTTTGAGTAAAGAGGACCCAAAATATAATAAAGAATGATTAAAAGGTTAGTTGAAGGATAGGAGGTCTCATCATGAGCCATCCTATCATGTCCATGAATATCTAGTGGTATGACATTACCATCATCTGGTCACCAAACCAGGGTAATGGCTCTCAATTGCATGTCTTAGAGAAAGGGGGTCTCATCACGAGCCAACCTTCTCATTTACACTAGGTGTTTATGGGTGAGATTTCCATCATCTGGTCACCACGCCAGGGAAGTGACCTTCAACCTCTCCTTATTCTATATTGAAAGAAAATAAAGAAATAAATATAAAAGGCAATTGATGGGCTTGGAAAAAGTGCATTGCGGATGAAGGAACCACACACCCTCTACAAAGGCACCCCTGAATGAGACACTACGACCCCTTGTATGTTATGATCCCTATGCCCATACATTATTGAACCCAACCAATTCATCCACTTTACATGGCTTAGAGAGGGATATCTTCTAAACTCTCCTTGACCTAGGGCTAGAGCTACCCAATAGGACACCTCGTCAACCCACCCATATTCAAGCTTGACAAGTATCATAGTGTCTTTGAGTTGTTAATTGTTTGATATAGTGATATTTGATGCACATGCTTAGATGGCTTATTTATTGATTGGATTAACTTATCATGATGTTATGACTTGAGATCCTTGGAGGGCATGCTCATTTTTCTTTGCATGACCTAGTTGGTGGACAATTTTGGGAGAACAAACCTAGCTTGGGCGTCCATGTGGCTACAAGCCCACAGGTTGGATTTCAGAGGCCCGCATGCTAGATGAGAGAGATTAGAATTTGAAGGCATTGATGATGACCTGGATGACATATCCCAACCCTCACTTTCCAAATGATTTTCCTAGGAGGGGAAAACGTCCTATTTTTGAGCTTGACGTCATTCTTGGGGGGTTAGGGCATGGTGGCGAGGTTCCACTCTTTTGACACATGGATGTTTTGAGGAGAAGAGGGTCTTCACCATGATGAGAGTGATTATATTATTGACATGTGTCCTTTGGAGGCCTACCCATGCTTCTCCAACACTAACTACTTCCTTAAAGTGGAAAAATGTCCCCTAAAGGGGTGGCGTCCTTCTAAATTACTATTTTATTTGTGCAAAAGTGAAATTTTAAAGGAATAGTTTAGTATTATTTTGTAAAAAGGGGCAAGATTAGGGTTTTTAACCCATAATCTTGTGTTTTACCCTAAAGTATGTGGACAAACTACATTAGCTACATTTTGTATAAATAGAGATCATAAGATCTCATTTTGAAATATAACTCTCCCTCATTGTGAGAGGAATTGGTCTGGAATTTTCAGTATACTTGGCTCTTTTGATCTCTTGTGCACTTGTTTATGGATATATTGATGAATGGTTGATGTAGGAATTCTAGCGCTATCCTTGGATGATGTTTTCTAGCTCTTATGGTGGGTTATCTTTGCATTTCTCTTGATCTTGGTATGGTATTTTACTATTATGCTATCATTTTTTCAGGTCAAGTATTGTTATGCTAAGAGCTAGGTGGGGAGTATAAGGGAATACACCCCCACAATAGTCTTCATTATTTCATGCTTCATCTCATTGATTACACTAGGGTTTTCTAAGAGAAGTATAAGGGCATAGACCCTCTTAGCTTAAACCCTAGCTAGAGAAACTTGCCTTGGGAAGTAAAAGGGCTTACACCCCCAAGGAGATAGCTTCTCTATCTCTTTATTTATTTGAATCCATTAACCCAATAGTAAAGGAACTAGTCATACCTTTTTTTCATTGGAGATATAAATTCATCTCCTTGGGAAACGTAATTTTTGATCTTTTGAAAAGTTTCTTGCTTGAAGTTGGTTTTCCTCATTGAGAGGAGTCTTCCCCTACTAGGGCATCCCCTCTCTCGCATTACTTCATTTTCTGTTACAAACCATAACCTATATCCATTAGGTCTGATCTAACTTAGATAAACTACTAACTATAACTCCTAAACTAACCCTAGACAAGCTCCTAAACTTTTCTCACTTACTCTACTAAGTAGGGAACACATTTTGGGCTAGTTCTTGGCACTTTTCTATGGTTGATTTTTCTTCCACATGCCATTGAATGCTACATTCATAAGGATACAATTTTCTAAAAAAACACATGTTTACAAAAACCATCTTCTCTTGCTTCTTAAGTGTCATCTTTCATCCTATATTCATTGCTAATCTTGATGTTGATTTACTTAACTAGTCTAGATCTTTGTATGTTGATTTAGAAGTTTTACTTGATGATATAAAATGTCATCTATTGCTGAAAATTAGGGACAACAAGCTTAACTTTCTGATCCAACTAACATATATCATTGAAAAGTGTATTTTCTTGTGTTTAGGGCATGCACAATCATTCAGAGAAGTACTATACCCATGGGGAGAAAATAAGCTATCTCAAAGCCTTTCTGTTAGATTGCCTGGCAACTCCAACCGAGGGGCATTCTCTTTACACCTTTCTTGATGAGTTCATTTTGAAAATCATATGGTGACTCCACCTTCCCAAAACCCACTTTTATTTTATCCTTTTCCATCCTTTGGTGATCCTTGAGCTCATCTAGAGACTCCATTGAGTTATTATCCTAAGTAATGGAACCATGGCCTCATGGGAATTACCATGGGAATTCCATAATGTGTATCATTCTCTTGATGTTCAAAATGTCCCTGGCTATCCAAATCATTTTCCAACATAATGGAGAGAAAGTTGCCCCAAATTTGACGGTGATCCAACTCTAGCAGTCACCCATGTCATGAAGTATATGAAGTATGTATTGAGCTTAAATGTGCTACATGAAGATGTGATGATGAAACTTTTTGTGTCTTCACTGGAATCAAGTCAAAAGGATTGGTTCTCACACTCATGTGATCCAAAGAGTATCCCTTCTTCTACAAATCTCATTGAAGAATTTCTTAGGAAATATAGGCCAACTACTCAAAGTTTGCAGAATGCTTGCTAAGAGCTCAAATACACTCTTTTCATAGAAGGTTTTCTGAATGATGATGAAACAATAGATGAAGAAAATATTGAATAAGATCCCGATGAAGAAGATCCGAATGAGACATATGATGAAGTATCTTCTCTTCCACTTGATGAGGACATCCAAACCTATGCTCCTCCTACACATCAAGAAGAAAACATGATGAGTTATAATCCTTTTGAGAACTTTGATGATGCTTTGTTCCATGATTGTGGAAATGAAGAAAAGTTCCAAAAGGATCTCAATGAAGTTTATATTGTAGAAGGTCTGAATGAGACATTGTCCTCTACTATCCCTTTCGAAGAATATGAAGTTATCCAGTCTTGTGAAGAATTAATCAACCTCTATGATGCAGATGAAATCATTGAACAACCCCCAAACATAGTTGATTATCACATTGATGATTTCATACATATTGGGATATGCAGATGGGATTTGGGTTGCTTCATTTTTTATGGAGATCCTATCTATAACATTGAAGGCACATCTAAGATAAAGGATAGAGAAATAAATTCTTTAGAGGATTTATTTTTACAGCCAGATGGTCCATATATGTGTGAATCTGATGATATGGTTATAGATTTCTTGCATCCATTCGAGGAAAACCTAACGCAAAGTTTTCAGGATGATCTTCAACCACCATACTCAGGTTTTGATAGACACCAGGTTGTGGTCCGCCCACACAAATATGAGGTCCATACTACCAAATGAAAGCATTTTCATGTTGAGACTTTGTGTAGGGATTTGCATACAAAGAAGAGAAATTTCCTGAGTCCGACGGAGGAGTTTTTCTCTAAGGTCATGCCTCACCCCATTTCCTCTTTTTTGGGAAATCATAGGGTTTTCTTTGCATCTCTTGTCCTTTCTCAGACTTTAGGGAGAAGTAATATTCTAACTGAAGATGAAGACAATTCGTCATCTATGTCTAATATCCCTCTTCAGAAATGGATTGATTAGTCTTGTGGCTACACTCTTTGGTGGGACGATTGGGATGATGGTTTCTCTTTCTAGTAGGATTTCCTCCCTCCCAGCCATTTCATGAGTTTCATTTCATGATCGATTATATGTGTGTTTATACTCGTGATTATTATGTGCTTGAATTATCTTTGTTTTATTATATGATTAAGCACATGGGGAGATACTTTGATGAGATGGTTAAATGGTTGCACTGGTTGTATGACTTCACCTAACATCATCTGACATGTGATATTTAGGGCCCCAAGGCCCCAGGTAAGTCATTTTGATTCCCTACATTTGCATCTTGATTTCTCATACTAGTCTATATGCATTTCATTTTCATTTTTTTCTACTTGCACTATTGATGCCATGATTAGTTTTTTTTTTTTTTAATGTCAAAATTTTATTTTTCTAATTTAGTGGGTTTGGATTATCATCATATGATAACAAGTATGAGTAAGCCATCCCGCACTTGACGGTTTGATGTTTCCTTGTAGGCACAAGTCTACCAGGAGAGACATCAATTCTCGTGCACTCTACATGCTAGCACATGTCCCCAAGTAGGAGCCAGATGTTATCCCCATTTTGTCGATAACTAAGGAGATTATGTCTTGAGGCCCTCAGGTTGCAGATATGGAGTGTCGAGAAACTACATGACCAATAGTACCATTTCCACAGATGGAAAACCCACTCACAACCACAAATGGTCACAATTTTGCATATGGTATCCACCACACCAGCTGGCTTCCGGAAGGAAATGGGCCTTGATTCATGAGGTACAAGTCAATATTATGGTGAGCATCATTTCAATATTTAATCCATTTGATTATGTTGTATCTTAGATTTCTCTAGATTTCATGATATATGCTTGGACACTATGTCCTTTGCCTTGCTTCACCTTGGTGATTGAAATTGTGCCCTAGTAAGTGGTCTTATTTGGGAATGGGTTTGCTACTAGGAACTCCCTTAATGAGCCACCGTATTGTTCCAAACCACACTTACCACTTTCCATCATTATTCCCCTCCATTTCCTTATCTCTTGGGATTTTACGGTATTTTCACCCAAGAATGGGGTTTCCCTCATTCTATGGGAAGAAGGCGTGAAAGGCCCAAAGGGGTTGATGTTGGGTAAAATATAAAAGTCTTGTGATAAACCTTCGAGATGCTTTGCCCAAAGATAACCCAAGAAAGCAATAAAACACTTATCTTTGAGTAAAGGGGACCCACAATATAATAAATAATGCTTAAAAGGTTAGTTGAAGGATAGGAGATCTCATCGCGAGTCGACCTATCACATCCATGAATATCTATTGGTATTACATTACCATCATCTGAACACCAAACTAGGGTAATGGCTCTCAGTTGCATGGTTGAGAGAAAGGGGGTCTCATCGCGAGCCAACCTTCTAATTTCCACTAGGTGTTTGTGGGTGACATTTCCATCATCTAGTCACCATGCCAGGGTTGTGACCTTCAACCTCTCCTTATTTTATATTGAAAGAAAATAAATAAATAAAGGTAAAATGAAATTGATGGGCTTCAAAAAAGTGCATTGTGGATGAAGGTACCACACCCTGTACAAAGGCACCCCTGAATTTGATACTACGATCCCTTGTATGTCACGAGCCCTATGCCCATTAAGTATTGACTCCAACCACTTCATCCAATTTACATGGATTAGAGATGGATCTCTTCGAAACTCTCCTTGACCTAGGGCTAGATCTATCTAATAGGACACCTCGTTAACCTGCCCATATTCAAGCTTGACAAGTCACATAGTGTGTTTGAGTTGTTAATTGTTTGATATAGTGATATTTGATGCACATGATTATATGGCTTATTTATTGATTATATTCACTTATCATGATGTTATGACTTGATATCCTTGGAGGACGTGCTCATTTGTCTTTGCAGGACCTAGTTGGTGGACAATTTTGGGAGAACAAGCCTAGCTTGGGATTCCATGGGGCTATAAGCCCACATGTTGGATGCCAGAGGCCCACATGCTAGATGAGAGAGATCATACTTGGAAGGCCTTGATTATGACCTGGATGACATAGCCCAACCCTCACTTGCCAAACAATTTTCCCATGAGGGGAAAAACGTCCTATTGTTTAGCTTGACGTCATGCTTGGGGGGCTAGGGCATGGTGGTGAGGTGCCACTCTTTTAACACATGGACATTTTGAGGAGAATATGGTATTCAACATGATGAGAGTGCTTAGATGCTTGACATGTGGCCTTTGGAGGCCTACCCATGCTTCTCCAACATCAATGACTTCTTTAAAGTAGAAAAATGTCCCCTAAAGGGGTGACGTCCTTCTAAATTAGGCTTTTTATTTGTGCAAAAGAAAATTTTTAAAGGAATTTTTTAGTATTATTTTGTAAAAAGGGGAAATATTAGGGTTGTTAACCCCTAATATTTTGTTTTACCCTAAAGTATGTGGACAAACTATGTTAGCTACATTTTGTACAAATAGAGATCATAATATCTCATTTTTAAACATAACTCTCCCTCATTGTGAGAGGACTTGGTCTAAATTTTTTTCTATACTTGGCTCTTTTTATCTCTTGTGAACTTGTTTATGGATATATTTATGAATGATTGATGGAGGAAGTCTAGAGATAGCCTTGGATGATGTTTTCTAGATCTTATGGTGCATTATCTTCTCATTTCTCTTGATCTTGGTATGGTCTTTTACTATTATGATATCATTTTTTCAAGTCAAGTATTTTTATGCTAAGATCTAGGTGGGAAGTATAATGGAATACACCCCCACCATAGTCTTCATCATTTTATGCTTCATCTCATTGATTACACTAGGGTTTTCTAAGAGAAGTATAAGGGCATACACCCTCTTAGATTAAACCCTAGTTACATAAACTTTCCTTGGGAAGTAAAAGGGCTTACACCCCCAAGGAGATAGCTTCTCTAGATATTTGTTTATTTGACTCCATTAACCCTTGGGAAACACAATTTTGATCTTTTGAAAAGTTTCTTGCTTGAAGTTGGTTTGCCCCATTACTTTGATTTTTTTTACAAAACCTAACCTACATCCATTAGGGTTGATCTAACCTAGATAAAATACTATCTATAACTCCTAAACTAACCCTAGACTAGCTCCTAAATTTTGCTCACTTACTCTACTAATTAGGGCACACCTTTTGGGATAGCTCTTGGAACTTTTCCATTGTTGATTTTGTTCTCGCATGACATTGAATGATACAACCATAAGGCTGCAATTGTATACAAAAATCACATGTGTACAGCAACCATATTCTCTTTCTTCTTAAGTGCCATCTTTCAACCTATATTCATTGCTAATATTGATGTTGATTTACTTAACTGGTTTAGATCTTTGTATGTTTATTTAGATGTTTTACTTGCTGATATAAACTGTCATCTATTTCTGAAAATTAGGGACAACAAGATTAACTTGTTGATCCAACTAACATATATCATTTCAAAGTGTATTTTCTTATTTCTCAGGTAGGTACAATCATCTGAAGAAGTACTATACTTGTGGGGTAATAATTACTTGAATTACAAGGCATCTCTTCCCACCTTTCATTCAACTTAGAATTGAACTCTAGGGGCTTCACTTTCTTTTATCTCCATCTCCATCTCCATCGCCCTAGGGTCACCGAGATCGCCTTCCAAGAGTGACCTAGTCACCCTTGAAGTGTAGGAACTACATTGAGGTGACATTGGGAGTAGGATTCCCAAGTTTTAGCACTTTCTTTTTGGTTGGGTCGGGCTTTTACCAGCCTACAAATTGCGCTATAATAGAGGGAAATCTAGGTTTATAGGATACAAGTCCAAGTCTGTCCAAAATTTCAAAAGGGAAACAAAATATAGGTCCTATATTAGCACATGCTCCCATTGTTAGGGAGATTCTCCTTGGTTTTATTCAGAGGTACACACTATCTCCTATTTTAAATTCTTTACAACTTCTTTCATTATCTGCATAACTCTTTTGTCGGTTTTAGGTCACCTTCATATTTATTTTTATCTGGATCATTTGTTGTTCTAGTTCCATTAACATTTCAGGCCTAAAGGTAACCATGGCTACTGGATTATCCCAACCGATTAGAATATTGAATTTTTTGCCATAGAGGATCTCAAAAGGGGCCATTTTCAAGGATTCTTGGTATCCATTATTGTAGGAAAATCCTACCAGGGGTAGATACTCTTCCCATTTCCCGTGTTGATGTATTACACACATCCTTAACATGTCTTCTAATATTCGGTTCACCCTCTCTGTCTGTCCATTAGTTTGAGGGTGGTTTTGAGGGGTCCTAGGTCCCTTTAACTCAACAACAGGAACCAAACCCACTTAAAAGGCCCAATTAGACTCATAAGCGTTTGATGAGTGGGTTCTCCAGATTCATGATTTGGTTGGAATTATCAATGGACTTTAATCGTGATTGACAGATGTATCTTTTCTATGTAACCTTTCCTCAGGCTAGGCAATTCTATTTTTGGTTCTTTTTCTAATATTTATAAAAAATAAATATAGAGCTTAATCTAAATGGCAAAGGGAAGTTAAATTTTGTGTTGGGAGAAGGCTAGGTTTTAGGATAACCTATATAACTTAACATGCAAATGAAGAAGATCTAAACTACTTCAAACCAACATTAATACCATTTTGATTAGTGGACATTCAACATTGTCTAAGATAACAGTTACAGAAAAGACAACATACATGTGACAAGAAGCTCGTGCATGAAAAGTAATTTTCGATGCTCTATTATCAATTATAGGTTAACACAATCGATTTCTATTCATCAACTAGAATAAAATAATTGTTACAACATTATCAGATAACTTTAAATAACAGATACAACAACTCATACTCAATACAACAACAAATATTGAATCCAAAGACAGAAATAGTCCCCCTCGGTCCAATCACATTCACGCAGATCCAAGTGGATATTGATGTCCACCCACCTTTTCCAACTCCCTCAAAACAATTTTCTAGTAATTTTGGCAATTTACTATTTTTAGCAGTTTTTAACTTTTGGGGCCATTTTCAGGGCCTAAATGAAGTTTTTCTGGGATCAAGATTCTCAATGATAGCTAAAGGCTCTAATTGAGCCCCCAAAATGAATCTCCTTGAAGATACTTTTCCAGCAAGTTATTGTGCGCCCCAAACAGAGATCATATGCCAAAGTTACGCCCTCGGGAAGTTGATACACCAAACAACCCAAAACGGGGTCCACAAAACTGTTGGATTTTTATCTTCTGGGGTTAGGGTTTTGGATTTTATTTATGATAAAAAGGCCTTTGGAGCCTCATTTTAAGATCATCTTCTCACGGATGCTAGTATCCTTCACATCTCTTCTCAAATATAAGATGCCACAATTCTAGCGAGTCTTTCTCTCTGTATTTTTATAGTCTTTGTATATTTCCGCTCATTAATAGAAAATTTTGTATTACTGTATCTCTGCGTTTATGGTTGCATCTCTAATACATTTCTGTTATATTATTTGATATCCAAGATATCCCTGTACATTTCTTGATTATATCTCCACTCTCATTTCATGCCAAAATTAATATGGATCAGTGGTATCAGAGTAGGATTCTCTTGATTATTTTTTTGAGTGCATGTCCCCAACGAGGTCCGAGTATAGCAAGTTGGGTCTCAAGCTTGTCTCTCTTGAAGACAATCTCTCTTGCACACACAAGAAACCCTCCATGGTAGAAGAAAATAAAAATCACGGAGCAGATGATTCTATCAATCTATTGCTTGAGCAAGCTCTCACGTGATAGAGGGAGGAAATGATGGATATTTTTTCCCACATACTTCAACACCTACCGATAGCAACAAACACATCTTCATAAAAAAAACACTTTGGAATAACCTCTCCTTTCAAGGTACATGTTAATTTTGATATTCTTGTATTTGAAGGTCAGATAGATGTGGATTCCCTAGACAAATGGTTAAATCTGCTAGAAGGTTATTTCTCTGTTCATCATTTTTCCAACACGGAAAAGATCACCTTCGCACTCCTTAAATATCTTCCCCATGTCAAACATTGGTGGGAAGCTTACTGGGAGAAAATTTCCATAAAAGAGTCTGGAATATATGGGGTCGATCACACTTGGGATTTTGTTTTGGACGCGGTAAAGGAACAATATTACCCTGCTAGCAACTATGAGGACCAATATATGAGATGGAACACAATGCGAAAAGAGAGGGTCCAAGTAGTTCCAAAGTTCACCAATACCTTACATACCTTGTGCACCAAGTTGGGTATCAAAGACTCCGAATGAAATTTGGTTCTGAAATACCGTGGGACTCTACACAGATACATCTAAACTAAAATGGATTTTCTTTACATATCATCACTCGGTGTTGCTTATCAAAATCCTATTAAAATTGAGTAGAAATTTAATCACCAGAACAAATGAGAGTTCAGGTCTGCAAATACGCAACAACCAAAGTATGATAAAAATGACCCTAACAAACACTCTCCTGAAAACTAGTCCAAGCCACAGGAAAAGAAGTGTCACGGGAAGATGAATAAGGACACCGAAAAATGGTGTGATTTCCACAAAATCCCCTAGCACAACACCAATGAATGCCGCTCAAAACAGTAATTGGTGGCCGAAATCAAAGACAAGGAGTCGAACCCTGATTCATAATCTGATTCAGAAAATACTAACAGAAGACAGATCATCGACACAGACCCCACTGCTATTGTTTCCACCACAACAATTCAACCATAAGAACCAACATATCCTGAAGAGGGGGAGAACCTTTTTCATTCACATATGTGGGTGAAGGGGACCCCGCTATATTTTATTATTGATAGCGGAAGCTAGAAGAACCTCATCTCAGCAGTGGTCATCAAACAATTGGGATTGTCGACAACACCACACCTACAACCATACAACATCAGGTGGATTCTCTAGGGACGATATCTCCATGTCATCCGACAGTGTCGATTGTCATACAACATCCAACCCTTCAAGGATGAGGTATTATGTGATGTTTCCCCGCTGGATGTCTGTGATGTTCTCTTGGGCCAGACATATATGTGGAAGCACCATGCTATTTATAAGTCTTGACCTCGTAGTTTCATTGTTACTCTGGGGGGTCATCTCTACAGGATACCAGAGGTGGTGCCGAAAATTGCCCCACCTAAACAGTGTCGCAAGGTAGTATCTCATACTACAAAATTTAGCTTCTTCACAATCTGTTCAAAAGGTGAACATAAGGATATTGCAACCACTGCAACCTTGGCCCAAACACCTTATATCCAATAGAAGCAGGTCAAAAATACTACAACAAAGCGTAAATATTCCTTCTACACACATACATCTCATGTACCCAGACTGGTTAAAAAGGTCCAACCCTTCCAGCGACAGGTTCTAGAAAACCTTCAAAAAGCTAAGTAACACAACTTCTCCAACAAGGCAAGCAACTCATCAAGATGCATATTCAACAAACTCTTTTCCCTCTCTCGTGATCACTCAACAAAATGGATACCATTTCTTCCCAAGGAGGGAGGATGATCTAGGTGGATATCAGTGGCCACCCACCTTTCCAACTTGCTCAAAACAATTTTCTAGCAATTTTGGCAATTTACTATTTTTAGCAGTTTTTAACTTCCTGGGCCATTTTGAGGGCCTAAATGAAGGTTTTTTGGGATTGAGCTTCCAAAAAATAACCAAAGGCTCTGATTGAGCCCCCAAAATGAATCTTCTCAATGATACCTTTCCAACGAGCTATCGTGTGGCCCAAATAGAGATCATATGCCAAAGTTACGCCCTCCGGAAGTTCATACACCAAACTACCTGAAATGGGGTCCACAGAAATGTTGGATTTTCATCTTCTGGGGTTAGGGTTTTGGATTTTATTTATGATAAAAAGGCCTTTGGAGCCTCATTATAAGATCATCTTCTCAAGGATGCGAGTAGCCATCACATCTCTTCTCATAGATAAACTGCCACCATTCTAGCGAGTCTTTCACTTTGTATTTTTACAGTCTTTGTACATTTCCGCTCATTAATAGAAAATTGTGTATTACTGTATCTCTACGTTTATGGTTGCATCTCTAATACATTTTTGTTATATTATTTGATATCCAATATATCTCTTTACATTGCTTGATTATATCTTCTCTCTCATTTCATGCCGAAAATAATCCGGATCACACACCTTAGATGATAGAAGCATCTTTGGTTCTAAAACAAAATTCTTAATTGAAATAACTTGCACACAAATAGTTCTCTTTCAAAATTACAGAAAATTCTTTCTATCCAAAAACCATCGACCCCCTGGCCAAGGTCGATGCCATTATTTATAACAAAAAATAACTAAACTAAAAATAGCTACTAAAGTTGTGTTAAGTTAAGAAAATGCCACGTGGCAGATCCTATCTATCTGTTTTATTTTTCTCTTCTTTTGATCATCTAGTGGTTTTACTAAAGTGGATTGTTCTTCTCATACTCTGACCACTTGATGAAGATATCTTCACATGTATTTTCATATGGGAACCTATGCTGATCCATCAGAGTGGAGAGGACCTCCTTTATCTCTATTTCTCATTCCTTATACTTGATTAGCTTGGCACTTAGCATTGTAAGACTGCAAGAGCTTTAATCGGGGGTTCCATGAAATTATTCACTTGACCCAGGATCATTCTTGAAACCTCCAAAATCTTCTCTTCCCATGCAAGGTATTTCTCTTCATATTGTTTAACTATGTCATGCAAATCAGAGAAATCCTCTGGTGGACCAAACTCTGGTAGGTCAATGTCCATTTCCCGATTGATTTTATCCCAACTTTTCTCACACTCTCCCCATATTTCCTGCATTTTCCGCTGAGGTTCCTGGACCATTCTTATCCAGTGTTCAACTACCTTCCTTATTCAGGTGATGCTGCTATCCATTGGCACTCAGATACCATGCTCTTTTGTATCTCAACCCTTCTGCAGTTCGTTGATGTAGTTTATCCATTCTAAGGCTTGATGTGCCTTTTCATACCAACGTTGCATGTCTTTACAAGTTTCCAACCCCATGAGGGTATCTTCTTGGAAATCAGCTATGTGAGCAGTGAAGATATCTCTTTCACTAGTGAATTATGCATACATTTTTTGGAAATCACTCTTCAGGAGTACCACTGCCTGTGTCGAATTCTGGTAATATTACGCTTGATGTCGCAAATGTTCCAATTCTTTATTCATGGTGGCTACCTCCCTTTCATCCCCTCTTTCCATGTCCAAAGTAGCATCGATTATAGCCATACCTACTCTGATTAGCTCAGTCATCTTAGCATTTTATATGTCAAACAATGTTTCCTCTATGGTTATGAGAAGTGTGCTATCGAGCGTGAACCTCCTTTTCTTGGTAGCTATTCTCATTAAAAATTTCCTTTTCCTTTTCTAAGCAATTTCCTGTATATCAACGATTTCATCTACTGGTTCATGAATCTATTGATCTCCCCAGGAAAAAGTACTACCTAGGCTTACTATGGTATAGATATGTTCCATGGCAGGTTCTCTTAGTTATTAAGCAGAGGAAACTTATGTATGTTTTGGTGACTTGGCATCCTACTGGTGTTTTTCAGCTGGTGGAGTCTTGGTCCTAGATGGGGAGGTAGGAAAAGGATCGACATTAGCTAGGGGTTCGACAATTGAGATGTTGATTTCTGGCTATTGCATTTCTTCTTGTTGTTCACCAGCACCCAAGTCATTCTTGGAGTTGTCAATATGAGGATGTGCTACCAATTGGTCGATAAATTCAGTGTCCAAAGTGCTCCTAGCCTTATGTTTTCCTTCTTGGGTATTTGGTATCAAAGCGTCGAAAGATGAGGCAGATGTTTCCCCTAGTTCTTCCTCTTTTGTGATTGGTACTGGGTTTATGTGTGAAACCTATGAAATTTCCTCATCGTCATATATGGTAATTAAGTCTTTGAGGACAATAGGTAAACATGTCCCACTTGAAGCTCTTTCTATCCTCCACTGAGTTGTAGTAGTCATTGATGATCCTGACTATGGTGACATAGGGATGGGGTTTTCTTGATCAACGTTTTCCCCTGGTGAAATTATCTCTGAGCCATTTAGATATTCTTTGTGATTGCTTGTGTCGGTCGGGGTAATACTCAAGGGTTCTATCAAAGGGTTAAGTGGGGGATCTTCTTCTAACCTTTGTATATCTCTTTGGGCTTCTTCCAGTAACAACATTCCCCTCCTTCATGCCTCTGATTCTTATACTACTTTGTTTTATTCTCTTACTCTGAGGGATTCTTGAGATGTCTTCTATATTGTATCAAATTGCTCATCCATAAACATTGGCTTTAAATTTGGTCATGTTTGGGGTTAGCTCTTCTATGGAGAACTTCATCCCAGTCTTGGGCACCCTCTGTAGAGATTTCATCTTCAAATCTATCATGAGAATACAACCAATAGGAGGATACCTAAGACGCATGTTGGGGAACTAAACCTTTTGGATCATGCTTACGAAAGTGGTCTGTGGGGAACTGATACTCAAGTTGGTTTAACCCTTTTTGTTTTTCCTGTGAAATGTCTTATACCATATAAAACCCTATATTAAAACCATAGGGAATGATAGCTCCCTTCTTATCCTTTACCAGGGAAGCATTTTAACCTTGTAAAATGGTCTGGTAACAAATATCTCCCAATATGAGACAATCTGGTACATAAATAGGGGAGTATGTAGGGTGCACCAATAGCTCTGAACACTCTGATATGGGTGCTTGTCTCTTCGAAGTACCGGTGGCCAACTTTAGCTATCATCTTTTTGGCTTCCACCGAAAACCTAGGGCATTCCTTTCTAAAGATAATGAAATATATCATGGCTATGAACCCATCACATATCAAGGAATACGATCTTTTGTGCCTATTCTCCCAAGATACTGAAATAAACATGTACATGAAATTAGGTGATATTCTAGCTTAAATTCATACATGCGAAAACATTTCTTGCACACATTATGTCCATCGAGTAGGATTTCATTCAAAATATTGGAACATCTCCTTCTTTCGGTGTCTGGGCCTATAGGAGATTAACACTCAGATTCTTGGAGATAATGGATTTTTGATTGAAACTACTCCCGTAAATTTCCATGGTATATGCCAAGGGCATCCAAGCTTCTAAAAATTTTGAGCAATCCTTTTCTCCATATAATCGACAAATCAAAGCCATTAAATACATATAGGGATCTCTGATATTTACTGTGTTATACCAGCCAGTGTTTCTGTTTGTGATTTTTTTGTCTTCCTTCCACCATGAGGCTAGTAACCTGCTAGTGTCATGATACTCATAAAATTTGACCACGAAATTTGTGTTTAATATTTCTTCTGGGTCTTTGAGTTTATAATAATTTTGTACATCAACTGGAAGGAACACACCAACACATTCACCCTTTGCATTGTTGATCGTGCATTTCAATGTGTCTGTGTGGTCAATTATCCATCCTAAGATTTCAATGCAGGGCAAAACTGGGGTTTGACAAGCCACCCTATGCAGATATGATCTCCTGATGTTCGAGAACACTTGATCATCCAATATTCTGATGTCTAGGTTGTTGCGAGGTGTGAAATATGGGTATTTCTCCTGACTGATTTTTCTATACATGTCTCTCTAATGTGGGAGCAACACTTTAGATCTAGTGCTTGCCTCTGTGTCGCCGAACTTTGAAGGTTGGGAAAAATAATTTTTGGTAGATGTGTGGATAATTGATTCCATCCTTGAGAAAAAATAAAGTTCCCTTGCAACACCCGGTGTAGACCCTTCGCTGACCTCCAGTTCCTTCATATTAGGTGTTCTTGGAGAGAGCCTATTCTTTGGATTTCTTGGAGGCATTTTTCTGGTCTTACTAGTAATCAAAGTCATAGAGTGGTTCGTAACCTCCTCGACGCTTTCTCTTGATCCTTTGTCTGCTTCAGGGAATAAGCAATTTTCGAATGAAATAACATGTTTGGGTATGACCTTGTAAATTTAAACAAAATGTATACTTACCTTATCGCATCAAGTCTTAAATTCAAGAGTGTAAATGAGATTTGTGCATTCTATTATAGAATCTGCACCATGCTTAGGATTAAATGCAAGGAAGGCTAGCAGTGTAGGAGTGTATTTTCATAGTTCATTGATGAATTCAAATTCCAACAATTGGATGGTGCGTGAGATTTTGATGTAGGTTGCGTGGAAAATTAATTTGTCTACTAAAACACAGAAATCTGTCTTACCTCAGCTAGGGGTGTCTAATCAAATCACCAGGCCTTTTTCATGTTCACAAGAAACTAGTATGATCAGCGTCGGGAAAAAAAAACAAGGTATTTTGAATGGAACAACAACATGGATCGACCAGGATTTAAAGTGTAGAATGATGAAGGTTCAATGAAAAACCTTGGTGTTTGGTGACCTATCAGTCTGCCGATAGTAAATGAGTGAATTCACGTCTACATTTTTCCTTAGACATGTTTCGTTGACACCTTTAGGAAAAAATTTCGACGCCGATTAAAACCATCGTACAACACTGACATGGAAATGTTGACATGGAAGTACATATATGACACGGGGGAACCTCAAAATATGACGCGGGGAAGAGACCGATTCATACAAAATATTTACATGGAAAATACACGTGGCTTATTGATTTTGACCTCTTCCTGAGAAACGTTTTTCAACATCAGTGACTTTATTTAAACATACACCCCTAGCTACAACATCCAATCCTGCCAATGTCGACGACGTATCGACAATCGATGATCGGAAATTTGTGTCGGTCAATGTTTCTCCGTTTCGCCCCTCGGAGTTCGTCGATGCTGAAAATGTATCGTGATCGACGATTTGTTATGGTTGTTTGCATTTTTTATTTATATATGGGGTTTCTCCAATGCCTAAAATGTATCGGTTATGTTAAAGATTTTCATTATAGACCAGAAATTGTCGATCAACGACCACTGGAAAAGTTTAAGTCGTGTACATTTTAGGCCTTTCATGCCATGTTACTAAATAAGACCAATTCGTCAATAAATTCAAGCCAAAAAATAATAACCGATAACAAGAATCAATAACAACATATAAATTCATCCATCCCACAATACTGACTCTGATTCAAAAAATGATAAGTGGTACCCAACAAGAAATAAATTTCGCAAAAATATTTAAGGGTGTGTTGACTGCTCAAAAAATGGTGATTCTCTGGGAAAAAAACATAATCTTTTCTCCTTCCCTTGTGCTTAGCTTGTGCAAATTGGTTGAGAAACCCTCTGGCTTTATTCTATTCCTTTTCAACATAACCTTTTCTATCAATGTGTACACAAGTTCTCGAGTTCACAAATATAGATCTTCCCGTGGGGTTTATCTTTACCACTCCCTTTCCTTTTAACCTCAATCCATGTCATTTCTAGAAAATATCAGGGTAGGGCATCCATTGGCGTGAGGCCTTTTATCTATCACCTTTTCTTATGGTGTTTCTCCACTTCCAGCAAGCGTCCATAGCCCCGACGAAGTCACCCCGACATCAGAGACCTTGCTCCGCTGCCAGCGAGCGTCCATAGACCTGATGGAGTTATCTGCATACCTTCTCGGACTTTACACTCATTTTAATATAAACCATTTTCTTTTGGCAGAAATGCCAAGAGTGAGTCGGAGAGGAGGATATATTTTTTTTGACAAGGTGAAAGTGTTAAGGTGGATATTTTTCCTGGATCTATCCATAGGTACATGTGATTATTTCCATATAGCCATCTTTCCATTTGGTGTTACCAGGCCACTAGGAAGATATTTCATTGCTTCCCTAGGTAGTATGCTTTACAAAGACAAATATGATTTTGAAAATTTGTATTTTCCCAATGTCTCTTATTCTGCATGTCAATGTAGGCTAGGATCAGAGTCTGCTTCACCGTATTTATTAAATTCAACCATTTCTTTACAAATCACAACTTAATTAAAATAAATTAACAAGAAAAAGAAATAAATGAAAAGGAGTTTGCAGTCGGTCTTCCCTAACCCCACACACTCATCCTAATCAAAATGTATGCTAAAAAGAAACAAAATCTCAAACAAAACATCAAAAGACATTTTTTTTTTAGCAGAAGTATTGTTTTAAGGCATGGCCATTCACCGGGAGGGTGTCAGATTCCCCCCTCAGATTTTGCAACCTGTATGTGCCTGCCCTAATCTTCTCGACCACCTAAAAAGGTATGAGCCATATATTTTGGAACTTTGAGTGTTTTCCTTTGGACTCATTTTCTTTATCTCACTTCAAGACTAGGTCTCCTACATCGAAATGTTTTTCTTTGGCCTTATGTTTGTCGAACCATATTTTAACTACCTGCTGATGAGCGATGAACTTAACTTTATAATTTTCTCTTTCTTCATCTAGCATGAGAAGGGTATCAATCCTTTGTTATAGAGCAGATGAGGGTTGACCTCTTGATGCTTGGGAAAGCTGTAAAGATGGAAGATACAATTCGTTTGGGAGAATGGCTTTTTTCCCATATACCAGAAAGTACAAAGAGTTTCCTATGGCTTCTTTAGGTGTTAATCTATCGGCCCATAGGGAATTATGAAGTAAATTATGCCAATTCCTCTAATTTTCAACAATTATCTTTTTTTAAATTCTCACCAGGTTTTTATTAGTTGACTCCACTACCCCATTCCCTTGCGGATAATAGTTTGCAGAATACCTTATTATGATCCCCTTATCAAGGGTGAATTCTGTCAAGCGTGTGGAATAAAAATAGGCAGCAATGTCAGAAAAAAGGATGGAGGGAATCCCAAACCTTGTTATTAGTTATTGTTCTAAAAATTGGATCACTTCCTTTTCATTAATGTGTTAGAGGGATAACCTCTTTCCACCTTGTGAAATAATCTGTTGCAGTCAAGATATACTTATGTTGTTTCAAAGAACTGGGAGTAATTTATCCTAGGACGTTTATTCCCCATTGCTCGAAAGGTCTAGATATGGTCATCAACTGGAGTGGAATGGCTTCTCTCTTTTACCTACCAACGCTCACTTGGCAAGATTTAAATTTCCTGGCATATGCATGAGTGTCCCTCAACAAAGTAGGCCAATAATAACCAACCCTTAATATTTTATGAGTCGTGGTTTCTCCTACAAAATGTCCACCTGCTAGGCCATCTTGGAGTTCTTTGAGTACCTTTTCTGCATCATCATGTTCAAGAAATCTAAGGAGTACTCCATCATAGTTTACGCGGAAAAGCAAAAAATTTATGAGGAGATATTGAGTGGATTTTAACCTGAGGGCTCTCCTCTCTCTAGGGTTTAGGTTTTCCGAAAAAGTTCCATGATGCAAGAGATAAGCCAAGTTTCCATACTAGGATTATTTCCTAGGAGGTACATATAAGGCTTCACCACACCATAATGATAGCTCATTTTCCCAATCGGGATCTTCTGCATTAATCAGATCTTGGGATTCTGCGACCAGTTTACACAATCCTTGAAATTTGACTATTTTGGCAGGTTTTATGTCTAGATCAAATTATTGGATGACTTCCATCCAATTTCCCCTTCTTTCTCCCATTTCCTGTTGAGTGAACATAGATCATACTGCTGGATGAGGTACTATGAATTTAGTGTGATTCTTCAGGATATATGATCTGAAGTGTTTGACTGCCTTATATACTACATAAGCATGTTTGTCTATAGAAAGGTAGTTCAGTTCGGATCCTTGGAGGTTGGTGCTCATAAAGGATACTGGTGCTTCGTTGTTTTCATCATATTTTTGGGGAAGTAATGCAGCCAAGGATTGGTCAGAAGCAAATGTATAAAGGAAAAAATCTTTACTGAAATCAAGGATTCATAACACCGGTGCTTGGGAGATGGAAGTTTTGATTTTATTGAAGGAACCTTTCTTCTCTTCATACCATTTAAACTCTTCATCTTTGCAGATCATTCTTTGTAAAGTTTTAATAGTTTCGACGAAATTAGGAGTGAATTTTCTTACAAAATTGATTTTTGCAAAGAAAGATTGCATGTCCTTTTTATTGTGAGGCAAAGGGAGTTGAGCTATGGATTTTATCTGCTTAGGATAGATGCTAATTCCTTCTTGAGATATGATATGACCTAATTATTTTCCTTCCTCTACACCAAATATGGTTTTCTTAGGGTTCAAATATATTCCATACTTCCTACACCTTTCAAAGATCTAAGTCAAATGATGAATGTGGTCTTCCTTATTTTTTGAGTATATTTTTATGTCATCTAAATAGACTACCACACACTTGTTAAAGGGATGATTTTAGGGACTAAATTTCTCTAATGGGCTAATTTTCCATGGTTTTTCCAAAAATGAGATTCGTTATTTTAAAAATGATTCGCCCAAATTCTATAGGATAAAATTATTTTATCTTTAAAATCGCCAAAAGTTTATAAAAACTATATAAAATACTTAGAAATTTGAATATTTTTACAAAAATAT